>JAQZBX010007928.1:0-49279 GCA_029593785.1 Cabassous unicinctus | reverse complement strand
GAAGTAGGCAAGATATTGAGAGAGGCCCCACTCAAACTATCACCCTCCACACAAAAAAGTGAAGTTAAAGGACAAGTCCAGAGAGGAGGACAATATGTTGGGCCCTACTGGAAGAGGGTATCAATAATATAGGAAGTACAGAGGACTAGCAAAAGAATTCCACACCATCCTACGACTATTTTTCACTGGCTTCTATGGCATCACTACATATCACAAAGGAAAAAAAAAAATCAGAGCTTGTGGTAGGCTGAAGAGTCCTCTCCCCCCAATTAGTGCCCTAATCCCTGGAATCTGTGAATGCTACCATATAGGTTAAAGGGACTTAGAAGCTGTGAATATATTAAGGAGCTTGAGATGGGGATATGTTCCTGGGGTATTTGAGTGGATCTGATGTAATGGGTTCTTATAAGAGGAAGGCAGGAGGAGGAACAGGAGAACATAGGGGTTGGCAAGATGGAAACAAGAATTTGGAGTGATTCAAGGAAGGAGTCTGAGCTACAAGCATGCAGACATTCCCCAGAAGGTAAAAAGGGCAATGAAATAAGTCCTCCCGGAGCCCTCCAGAAGGCACCAGCACTGTCAACACCTTGATTTTAACCCAGGAGACCTGTGTGGGGCTTTGGACCTGCAGAACTGTAAGAGAATTAATTTATGTTGTTTCAGCCACCGTATGTGGCCATTTTTTTGTGGCAGCAATAGGAAACTAATATAGATTTGAGGACACAAAACATCAAGCTCATTTTATAGGTGAGGAAATACATGTAGGTCCAGAGAGGGGAAGTCATGTGCCCCAGGGCCAGTCAGCTAATTAAAATAGAATAGTGCTTGGGAATGGATTTGAGAATCACTCAGAATGGAATGAAGCTCCAGTTTCACCCCTTACTTCCTGTATGGCCTTTAAAAAGTTATTTAATCTTGTTCTACTTCGAAGTCTAACAATACCTTTCTCATAGGGTTAGAATGAGTATTAAACGTAATAAGACATATATAAAATGCTTAGTTCAGTGCTTTTTACATAATAAATACTCTACAAATGGTAATTACTTTTTACTGCTTTTACTTTTATTATTGTTTTGTTTGCCGATAAAGCACATGACCAGACCACATCCTTTCGGATTTGCAGATTAAAGTCTTTTCCAATGCACCAAGGTTGTCTCTCTTAATCTGTATCTAATTTAAATTTCACCATCAGTGTAAACATTTTTCACCTTCCAAACAGCAGGCTGGAACCCATGTTGGGAGAGAAGACTCATCTCCAGGATTTCTCTGGTTCTGTCAAGTAGAGTCAATGGCTCAATCTGTGTGTGGTCAAGGAAAACATTTCAATTTGCTTCTTTTCTGTTTTACCTAGACACTACCTGCATAGCTCACAATGCATCCACTTTATCATAATGGGGCTATTTTAAGTCCTCTAGTGCCTAGGAATCAACACAACTTTTTTCCAATGTAAGGAGAAAAATATAAAAACCAGCATAGAGAATAACAACAAACCAAAGGTTTTTAATAGCGACTTTCTCTTTTCAGCAAGCCTTCCAAGTATATACAGAGAAGAAATGAAACCTGGATTTTGTAGATTATTAGCAAGAAAATAAGAATCCTGTCATTCTGCAGGACGATATTAACATTCAGACACTCACCTTTCCTTTCTTTCATAGAATACTAGGATTCACATTGTGCTTTGCTATAATACTTACAGCTTCTATTCCTTAAATAACACAGCTTGAGCCTTTCACAGACTTTTAGGTGAGAAAGAAGAATATCAGAGGCCTGTGGCTCCCAAGGATCTCAAGCTCATCAGCTAAATATTCATCAGAATGGGAAAAGCTACCTAATCTTTCTCTCTTCTTATGATCTTTGTTAGGAGAAATGACTCTTGTCGTGCCCTTTCCATTTTCATTAAAGTTCATGTTTTTTAAAAAAATGAAGGCAGAAATGCTGAATATTTTATCTAAGTGATGACTTGTAATGTATATTGGATGGCTTTGAACTTGTTGATGGATTCTATAATGCAACTGGCTTATTCATTCCAGTTTTTGCCACAAACTCCTTTTTAACAGCACCCCTGAACAACTTGAAAGAGAAAAAGAGTGATTAAGAAGATCAAAGAAGTTCAGAGAAGAGAAAGAAGCTGTCAAGGGGAAAGCGAACACCCACAGAGATTTCCACAAAACCTTACAGTGAGAATTCAGGTAATGAGGTAAAGGAAACAGGATCACTTGACAAGATGGATTTCAAAGAGGAGAGGATAGATGGCAGAATGTACTCAGGTCTGAAATCCCCTCTACCTGATGAGAGTATCTGAATGAAATTTCTTTCTTCCTGGACAGAGAAGGATTTGGAATCCTCATTGCCCAAATGTCAAAACAGTCATCTATCAAAGCATTTACCTGACTATTTTTCTCTTCTCATTTTAATATCCAATGCACAGATTCTAGAAACTCTGCAATGACTTATATTCCAGTTATCTATTGCTACTCAACAAACCACTCCAATACTTTGTGCTGAAAAATAGTGACTACATGTATTTTGATCATGATCTGCAGTTTGGGCAGGGCAATTTTGTGGGGATGGCATTGTCTCTGCGCCACTCACATCAGCTGGGGCAATTTGAAGGCTATGGTTGAAATCAGCCTAAGGCTTGCCCACTCACCCATCTGACAGTTGATGCTGGCTGTAAGCTGGGACCTCAGCTGGGCTGAGGACATACACATGTGGCCTCTCCATGTGACTGCTTGGTTTCCTCACAGCATGGTAGCTGAGTTTGAAGTGCAAATGTCCTGGAGGATGCCCTATTACCTTTTATGCCTTAGACATCACTTAGCTTCATAGTTTCACCCAGTTTCAAGGGAAGGGAACATAGTTGTTACCTCTCAATGGAGGAATGTAATGTCATGTCATGCAAAGAGTACGTGGAATGGGATACATTGATGCAGCCATCTTTACAAAATATACTTGTTTTCAGGAAACTACTAAATCTTGGTAAAGATACAATTCATATTAGGCATTTCATTATATATAAATTGTCTATGGTTTTTTATATTCAAGAAACCAAATCTGTTACATTTACTTCTATGAGTATAACCATCTGGTTAGATGGTCCAACAAAGAGATAACCAGAACAAATATAGGCTCAGGACATTGCATTTATTTGGGAAGCAGGAAAAAGTGTCTGGAAGTGATGAAGACTAAATTATTCTTCTTTTTTAACTCAGTGCCTGAGAAGAAGTTAAGTACTTGGTGGAATTCTAGCAATATTCCTAGGACACACTATTATCATTTCCTAAATTGATGCTTTGGTAAATGTGAAGGTCAAAGTCATTAAATTGTACTCTACTCATGTGGGACTAGATTTCTAAGGGTACAGCAAATTCTGTGCTAAAGTAACAGAGATGCACAATCAAGCTTATTGTGACAAAGAAAAAGCAAAATCCTCCTTAACATGCAAAAAAAAAAAAAATCCTAAGCCTAAATTCTTCACAATGGACTAGAAAGATATCTGGGTTCTAGACTTAACGCTATCATTTATTAGCCATTGGAAACTTGGACAAATAATTTCCCCTCTCTAGGATTTGATTTCTTTATTTAAGAATCAGGAAACTGACTGAGAGAAAAAAATCTCAAATGACTTATCAGTTTAACAGTTGCTCACTTCAAGTGATGTAGAATCCACTAATTAAATCTAACACAGGTAGGCCTCTGCTGTACAAAACTATCAAGTTCTGCTCTCAATGCATGTCACAATGTTCTAGGATCCAAAACTTTTCTGGATGGCAGAACAGATGTCTTCAGAGAAAAGGAGATAATGCTGACCACAGAATGTAATTGCAATGATGACAAAGAAAGAGAAAAAAATACCTCCTGGGTGAGAATTCCTACGGAGTGGCCAATCATAAGATGGGCCAGAGGGAGGATGCAGTAACTCAGCCACTTAGAGATAATAGTCAAGAGCTGGTTGTGGAATCAGATGCCCAGGTTCCACAGGTAGCACCACCACTACCCAACTGTATGACTTTGGGCATCCTGACTCTGCAACTCTCTGTAAATCAGTGTCCTGATATGTAAAAAGGGGGGAACTGAGAATATAGACCATTGTGATGTTTTGAAGATCAAATAAGCCAACCCATGTAAAGCACTTAGCACAGTGGCTGGCATATAGTAATCATTTCCCAAATGTAATCCATGCATTTGCATACACTCAGCAACTCTGATTCCTCAGAAGACAAGCCCATCTTGACACAATAAGTCTGCAGATATTATCCGGAAAAAGAAACAAGGGAAAAGCACCAAGAAACTTCTCAAAATGATTTTTGTCACTAGTGTAAGAATGATCAGGCATTTCCATGGAACAGAATGCCAAGCCCAGAAACTGGCTCCAGTAAATGAAACTTAGTGTTTGATAAATAATGGAATTTATATCTGTTTGATTATGGGAAAATAGTTATGTGTGTGTGTGTGTGTGTGTGTATGTGTGTGTATATATATATATATATATGGAGATTAGGATATATATAACACATTCATATACATGTATTTGTGTAGCAAAATCAGGAGGAAACTACAAGAAGAAGATGATTTCATGTAGAACTATTTTTCACTTTATACATGATCATTTTTTCTCCATCTTAAGTGGAAAACTACTGGAACCTACATTGGATATGGCGCCTCTTCATTTTGATACTCGATAATCCTGAAAATTGATACAGTATTGTGGATTGGTAAATGGATTGCAGTTATTTGCAAGCAGAGACCCATAATATAATTAGGTAAACCAGGAAATTAACATTAATATAATACTATTTGTGCACACATTTTATTAAAATGCCTCCCTTTTTCCATTAATGTCCTTTTTCCAGTCCAGGACAAATCAAGGTTACCACATTGCAATTAATAATTATGTCTCCTTAATCTGTTCTCATCTGGAATACTTCTGTTTTTCCTCGTTTCTCATGGCTTTTGAAGAGTTCTGGCCAGTATTTTGTACAATGTCCTTAAATTTGTTTTTTTTCTAATGATTCCTCATGATTTTACTCATTTGGGGCAAGAGACCTCACAAGAGAGATAGTGAACTTGTCAGTGTCTCCTCTCCAGAGACATAGGATGTTGATAAGTCTAATTACAGCTCACTTAACCTTGATCACTTGGCTAATGTGCTATCTTCCAGGATTCCTCAATTATATAGCTGCTTTTCTTCCCCTTTGTGATTAATATGAATCTTGATGGGAGATACTTTCAGATAATGCAAATATCTTGTTTCTCATCCTGTTAGCCCAGTAATTTCAGAATTCAACAATTCTTATTACTGAGGGGTTTACAAAATGGTGACTTTATATCTCCATTTTTCTGTTGTTCCATCATGCTGCCTTTTCTCCTACATTTGTTCAATTCAATTTTTTTTTAATATTAGTATGAACTCATGCATATCTATTTTACTCTGAGTTACCGCAGAATTAGCCAAGTGGTATCTCCTTCACATTGGATCCTGTGCCTGCTCAACATGACCCCATCAGAGCTGGGCAAGATAGTTTTGACTATGTACATATACATACATTTATATCTATTTCTACATCCACCTATTTATATGTATATTAAAAGCCATGAGTTCATGCTGATATTTTCAGTCCCAACCCAACATCACAAGGTTCATTCTAGCCTTCCTCCATTATTTATTTATAATTCATTTTTCTGACAGCAAGAAATCCAGCCCTCATCCACAATATTTTAAGTATTTGCTCAGTCCTACTACATCTATATCTATATAAAGTAGCTTCAGAAATGTGAAAAAACAAATTTACTACCTATTGTACTATGATATCTTTGTACAATTCTATTTGTCTTCAGCCTTGTAGCACATAATCAAATACTATTTTCCAAAGTTACTTTTATGTTTTTTCTTCCCCAGCTCCTTTAGTGTGGCTATATTAATCATTTATAACATAGTTAGGTTTATTTGTTAATGTCTATATTCAATTTTGGATTACACCCACATCCAGGCTTATTTTAATTATTTATCTAATTTTGAGGATGTGAAGCATTAGCATATAAGTCTCAAGATATTACAAAAGGTATTATCAGAGAAGTGGAACTCCCCCTCATCCCTTCTACCCTATTTCCCCATTTTTCTACTCCTTCCTACCCACCTTCTTTAGATAACCAATTAATTTCTAGGAATGTTTTATAATTTGACAAGTAAGTTTCTATCTGAGATGTGGTATGTATGGCAAAGTACAATCATGACTTTGATTAACCAGTATACCTAGGCATCTGTCCTTTCCTCATCCTCTTTTTCTCTCCCACCCCACTTATATTCACCAAGGAAGAATGTAGCTTTCTGCAAAGACTTTTCTGTTTTAAGGAAAGGAGAACAAACTATAACCCCCAATATTCATTCTTTCTTTCCCTTTTTCTCTCTCTCTCTCTTTCTCTCTTTCTCTCTCTCTTTCTTTCTTTCCTACATTGATTCAATCATTCAAAATTATATAATCAAGGTTTGACACATATTCAAGAGTAAAAATAACAATGAGCCACAATGCGACTTTGTAACCTGTGAAAGAGAACTGCCAACACTTGGCATTCCAGAAGGTATGAATATGTAGAGACTTACCATTGAAATTAACATTGCGGATATACTTCAACAGTTTCTTGCCCCCAGCTTGCTCCATCTCAGGACAGACACCCCGGTAGTCAGCACAGAGGTCATTGTTCATGCGATGAAGGGCATGAGCCATGGCATAGACGGCGTCAATCACGAACTGAACTTTACCCTCCTGCTCATAGTTGGAATCCTTTCCAATTCTCTCCTGTCCTGCACATGGAAACAACAGACACAAATGCCCACACAGATTGGCATTCAATAGAATGTCTGAATTTGCATTTGCTTTGAAATATCCTTAAAGAAAACAATACCCCTGCCTTAGGGAGTACAATAATGCAAACCATATATCCATGTTATTGGCTACTATGTTAGGTTGTTTTAAGTTTTGCTATTTTACCTTGTAGTGTATTACACTAGCCTTTCGGACACAGCAGACAAATTTTACAAGCAACAAACCAAAGGATCACAATAACAGTTTTTGTAATAGGATAACACACTATTCAAAGGACAGTGGACCTGTAGCATAAAAGGATCTCTGGGCTTGGCAGCTGGGTTGCCATATTCAAATCTTCAAAGCTCAGTTACTCTAGAAAGGCCATAGGGCAAAAGACAACAAACTGAACTAAATTCCACACCTGCACTTATTATCTCCTCCTTTAAAACTATTCCACCTTCTGCATTACTTGGCTTAACTGTTGCTACTACTGACAACTCAGATGTCCTGGTTTCAGTTTTCATTCTTCCCTTTCTCTCACTCTCAACTCTTACCTACGTATGTCTAAGGAATGTTCAAGTTCTATCAATTTTACCTCTGAAACACTGAAAGATTCAGCCACTCTACCAATGCCCTACTTTACGCCTTCATCTTCCACCAGGATGGGAACAATAGCCTGCTCTACATCTCCCCTCATCCATTCATTCCTCCCTGTTTATCTTTCCAAACTCCAGAGAAAATCACCTCACCCCCATGCTCAGAATCCTTCAATGATTCTTCATTGGCTACAAAATAAAATCCCAATCCCTTATCCTGACACCTAAGAGTGTTTATCATTTTGTCCCATCTGCCTAACAATAATAAGTAACCACTGATTAAGTGCCCACACTGTATTACAAACTTTGCATAAGTTATTTTTATTTCATCCTCACTTTGTCAGATAAATATATTCTCACTATATATATGAGGAAGCTGAGCCATATAGAGATTAAATCATGTTCTCAAAGACATTTGCAGGTAGAAAAATGATGAGAGCTCAGGCTTGTCAATCCCCAAATGCACATCCTTCTAACTACATTGCCCTTCTCCCATCCTTACACATTTTTTTCTTCCAGGCAAGTATGACCATTTCCAGAAAATACTATAAACTCTAATGTTAAGCTTTCTTTGCTTTACTAGAAATGTCTTTCTTCCTTTCACCCTCATACATTACTTAACTCATTGTGATCTACCCAAAGGTTGCCTGTACATAACACTTCAATTAAAAATTTAAGGATTTCCATAAAACTTATCAAACTTTTAATATGTTAACATTAGTACTTCTTTATTTTGATATTCTACTCATTGGTATTCCATTTCTCTTCTCTTTTTTCTCTTTGCATCCCCAATGTTGGACACAATATTTGATGTCTAGTAGATACTAAACAAGATTTGTTGCTTTAAATTATACATGCACTAAATACAATGACAACAGCAGTTCTCTTTGGATCTCTTGTGCCTTGACCAAGGAGTAATTATCAACAGACTGAATTTCACTCTCACAGAAATATTTCCTAAATTTGTTTAGTAAAGAGCCATTCTACAAGCCCTATCTCCCCTTCCCCTGTAAAACACACAAGAGATACCAGACATCCACTAGATTTTTAAAAATTTGGATTTGTGTTCCACAACATTTAATATTGAAACATAACAGACAATGTTCAAGAACGAAATTCAGAATTTCCCAAATTTACGTGAATTCTTATTTTTCCCAATCAGAAGATGTATTATTATCTTTATGTCAGATATTTCCATGTTTTGCATGCATCTCATTAAAATATCAACCAATCTAATGTTAACTGACTGAGTTGTCATTGGATCTAGGCCTTTTCAGTTAATGGAATAGAATTTAAAAAACATAAATATGTATATCCTGAATTCATACTGCTACTTCTTATTCAAATTTAGAACTACAAGTTTTTTAACCTAACCTTAACACTCTTACAGCTCTATTTCCTTTCTCTCATGAGGTAAACCATGGTTCTTAATGACATTATGAATTATATGATTATTCATTTGCTATATCCCACATATACAGATACACTCTTTAAAAACAATGTGTGGGGTGTGGGTGTGTGTTTGAGCATCTGTTTCCCATGTACAAGATCTCAGGTTCAATCCCCAGTACCTCCTAAAAAAAATAAAAATAAAAAATAAAATAAAACAATGTGTTGCAGTTCTTTTTGTCTGTAGGGTATATCCTGCCAAGAATTGTAATATTTTTATTGCATTTAAAAGTCATTGAAATTATTTCTCTGTCAGTATGACAATATTTCACTGAAAGGTTCATTGGTTTCATTTTGCTTTTGATTTTAGGGGTGTTTTTTTTAATTAACACAACTAACAAGCCTGATTAATGAACATATTAAAAATTATGTACCTCATAATTAGACAATATGCAATGTCAGGCATATACATGGATCATTTACAAAAACTGACCATCTACTTAGTCATAAAATAATTCTCAATAAATGTTCAAGAGTTAGTAACATACAGACCAGGTTCTTTCACCACAATTTAACTAAGCCAAAAGTCTCTAACAGAAAAATTTTAAAGCTTTTTAATTTGAACTAATCTTAGACTTATAGAAAAGATGCAAAAATAGTATAAGGAGTTTTCTTTTATCCCTCATTCTACTTCCCCCAATGCTGACAATTTTACAGAACTGTATTAAAATGATCCAGAACAGCAAATTAACATTGGTAAAGTATTATTAACTAAACCAGAAATCTCATCAAATTTCACTAATTTTTCCACTAAAGTCTTTTTTTTTTAGGAGGTACCGGGGATTGAACCCAGGACCTCATACATGGAAAGCAGGAGCTCAAACCACTGAGCTCTCCCCACTCCCAACTAAAGTTCTTTTTTATCTCAGGATCCCACATTGCTTTTGGTTGTCTCTTTAATCTGTAACAACTGCTCAGTCTTTCCTTACCTTTCATGATCTTGACACTTTTGAAGAGTACTGATCCAGTTATTTTGTAAAATTGCTCTCTGAGTGTTTTGGGGTTAGGATGAGGTTCTTTTTGACAAAATACCACAAGAATTGATGTTGTGTTCATCTTAGTGCATCACATCAACAAGAGCACTGATACATCTTAGTACTGATGACATGTACCTTGACAACTTGGTACGTTTGATGACTGCCAGGTTTCTCCACTAAAGTTACTACTTTTCATTTTGTAGTTAATTAATACCTTGGAGAGATATCTTGAGACTATGCAAATTGTTTTTCTTCAAATATTTGCCCAATAATTTCTACATCTATCAGTGGAAACTATTTAGAATAGTAGCCCAATAGTAATTCTCTATATCTGTTTTTGTTTCTATATTTATTAATGAAGGGAAGAGCTGTCCCATCTCCCCATTGTTTCAATTATTTGTTTATATCACTGTGGACTCGTGGATATAATTTTATTCCATGAGTTAAAACCTAATACTATAATTATTTATTTTCTTGCTCAAATTGTTCTAGCTTTGGCCACAGGAAACTTTTTTGGGTTGATTCTTGTGGTTGATTTGTTTGTTTTACATGCCCCCTTTTGGAGCATTTCCTTCATTTTTGGCACTGAAAGATGTTCCAGGCTTATCCTCATACCCCAAATAGGAAATCAACAACTTCTTCAAGGAACCCTGGTTCCTATTACTAGAAATGGTATTTAGAAACTAAGATCTGGGCACTTGGTGAGATCATTGCTATGGAATCCCATTGATTTGAGGGTCTCTCAAGGGACACAGCTATATTTCATATGTTTGTGTATACAGGCATAATATATAAATATTTCAGTACCTATCAAACTGTGTGTATGTATTTATGCATGTATGTACATATATGTATATATGTATATGCATGTGTATAGCCAAGAGTGTATACTCTGATTTAATCCCAAAACGCAGGGTTCATTCTAGATTCCCCCCCCCTTTTTTTTATAACTTCTTTCTGCAAAAGTGAGAAACCCTACTCATTATTCAATACTATATTACTTACTGCTCAAATCTATAGTCTATTACACACACAAATTAGTGTTAGAAAAGTTAACCTTTACTCCTTTGAGAAACATGCTAATTACATTGAAACATTTATGTGCATATCTTGTCTTCAGCCTTACAGTATCTAGTCTAGATATACTTTCCCACAGTTACTCAGGTTAATTATTTCCTTCCCCACCCTATAAGTGTGGTTATGGTATGTACTTGTAATAGAGCTAGGTTCATTTATTAGTGTTTGCATTCCAGTTTGGTTTTCCCCACATTTTGGTTGTTGTTGTAGTTGTTTGAGAATGTGAAGAATGTGAAATTTTACTATGGATGAAAGAGAGGTATTCTACAACTGTACATTCAGACTTTCCACCTTTCCACCTTTTACCTTCCTGTTAACCCATTTCCATTGCAGCCCCTCTACACACATGTTTTCTATCCATTTTCTACCCAATCTCTTTAGTTTCTGTTTTATTCTTCCTATAATTCTTTTGCACAAATGAGCAGATATGCATGTCATTTCTTATATTCTATCTTTTTTACATGAATGATGACATACCATAGATAGCCCTCTGTACTTTGTGCTTTTCACTTCACAATATGTCCTAGAAATCATTCTGTTGCAAGACCTGATTTCCAGGTTCTTGGTCACGTCATAAGATAGAATTCAGAGACACACCACAGTTATAAGAACATTAGAAAAGAGTTTAATAAGGGGAAAGGGGAAAGTACACACTCAAGGTTATAAGTTCAGGTCTGCTCAGGGAAGAGAACCTTGGGGTTTCTGGTTTTATTGGCTATCATAGAGGGTTAGGGTCTGCACTGATTGGTGCATTTGAGTTAAAGTGGGGAAAATTCATTCGGTGGTCTGCTTTCTAGGGGTTGCTGTCCAGTGATAATTGGCTTCTGGCCACTGTCCATAAGCCCTGCTGGAGTTTGCTGCACAAGATGTTTATAAAAGTAGGTGGGTGGTGGTGGTGGTGGGGCTTTCCTGCTTTTTCCCTCTTCTGCTGTGTGATCATGTTGCAAGTTGCATTCTGATAACTTGTTTGTGCAAGGCTAAGGCTGTTGCCTTAGTATCTCCCACCAGGTGGTATTTGTGTAACTCATTGGTTTTTCTGTCCCTCCTCCTTAGGTCCCTATTCTATTCTCCCTCAATTCTATATCAGTTTATAGAGATTCTTCTTATTAAGTTCCACTGGATATGGATATATCATAGTTTATTCAACCACTATCAATTCACTTCATTTTGCTGTTGATTTTAGGTGTTACTTTTTAAAATTTTAATTTTGTATCATATTATGTAAAACATTTGCCTAGTCTACAAATCAAGGTGTATTCAGAGAAGTGTTGTTTTTATTTTTGCCCCGACCATGTTATTCCTTCCCCTGTCTTGTTGGTAACCACTAAAATTAATGGTTTACCCTTCCATTTTAAAAAATAAGTAAATACGTACATATATTCATAACTCCTTTCTTAGTTAGATGGTATCACACAGTAACTACTTTGCTTCACCTTGCATTTTTAACCTAAAAATATATCCTCGAAATCTCTGCATGGTTGTATAGATATGGATATGGATATGGATATGCATATAGATATGTAGCTATCTCATTTATTTTTGCAATTGGATCATACTCCACTGTGTGGTTGCACTATTTATATTCAGCCAGTCACTTATCTCTTATGGTTGAACATTTAGGTTTTTTATAACCTTTGTTTTTTTCAATGCTAAAAAAAATAGTACAATGACAAATTATGCCTGTGTGTGTATGTGTGTGCATGTGCATGTGAAATTAAATTTTTGCCTAAGTATTTTGGGAGATAGATTCTGAGCAGTGGTAAACTCATATGTATTTTTGCTATATATTAGAAATTTCCACTCAAATGGAGTTGTACCGTTTCGCTCTTCCACCAGCAATGGATGAGAGTGTTTGTATCCCCCAAACCTTGCCAAATTTAGATTTTGTCAATCTCGTAAGTTAGAAATGTTAACCCAGCACAGTTTTAAATTTAATTTTTCTTATTGTGGATGAAGTTGAACACCTTTTGATGTGGTTAAAAAGCCACCTCCATTGCTCTTTCTGCAAATTGTTTGAAATCTATCTAGTTTTATGGAAAACTGTTGGTCCTTCTGTCTCTATTTTAAAAGCTCTTTTTTAATTAATTAGACATATTAACTTTTTGTATTTAAGTTGAAAATATTTTTCACAGTTGCTTTTTAAAAATTTTTTCTTATGGTATTTTTTCCAAATGAAATTTTATTTTGATTGAAAAATATTATAAGAAAACTTATCAATTTATTTTTCCTTTATTACCTCTGGATTTTAACTCATAGTTAATTTTTTTTTACCTATTTTCAGACTATAGAGGAGTCCATCCATGTTTTCTTTTAGTGCTCATATAATTTCATTGTTAAATATTTGATCCACTTGAAATGTACTGTGGCATACAGTGTGAGGAATGAATATAAATTTACCTTTCCCACTTATCTATTCAATTATTATAATACACTTACTATTTACATTGCCTTTGTTCTATACTATATTTCCATATGTAATTGGGTGCATTTCTATATTTTTAATTTCTATTTTATTGTTTGGTTTGTCTATTCAAGCATCAATGTCACAGTTTTAATTATAAAGCTTTCATAATATATTTTAAATACTGGTAGTGCTAACCACTCCATTGTCAGTAATTGTTTTTTTATTTCAGATTTTTCCTGGTTGTTTTTCTATGTTTACCCAAATGAACTTTATTAACCAACTTGTCTAACTCCAGGAAAAAACTTAGGCTATTTATTTGGTTTATATTACATTTATAAATAAACATAGATAGGGCAGAAATCTTTATAATACTGTCTTCCACTCTGTGTCTTTCTGTTTCCTCAGATCTTCTTTGGCTTCTTTCAGCAGTGTTTTGAAGTTTATCTCATATAGGTTTTAAATATTTCTTGGTAAATTGGCCTGCATATTACATTTATTTTGCTGTTGTAAATACTGTTTCCCTCCCATGCAGTTTTCTCACTTATTTTTGATTGTGCATATAAAGGCTATACTTTGTTTTGTTATAGTTCTTTTATTATTTTTCTAACTTCTTATTATCAACATTTTAAATAGAGCAAGGCTGAAAGAATTTTACAGTGAACCTACCAACTATATTGTGACATTAATATTTTACTTTATTTATTTCATAAAGCTATCCATTTTGTTAATATTAATTTTATATACTGCTACTTTATGAATTCTTATTTTTATAGTACTTAGTAAAGGCCATCTTGAAGGCCTTATGGCCATTATAAAATATATACTATAAAATGGGCTCAAACTAATAACTTCGGAGAGCATTTTCTAAACTGCATTAAAAAGATATTCATTTCAGAAAGAATTCTTTGAAAAATAATTTCTTTATTTATGAAACAGTGCAGACTTTATCCTTCAGTTGGAGACTAACCAGGAACATTAGCATATTGAACATTCTGAGATGATGCAAGGCTTAAATCTGTCTTTGGGGCTACCAGGACTTGAAAAATATTGCTGTATGTCAATAAAACCAGGACATTTTTAAAAAGCCAAAAAATGAGTTTAACTTTATTTTCCCTACCATGGTAGACATTACTATTTGCCTAAATGAGAATCTCTGACTACTGGTTTACCCTCACAGTCCTCCTTCCAAAACTCAACTCTGATTCTGTTCAGATAAAGGGTGGCCATGAGCTGGGAGATGGGAGGTGCTAGACCTCTTCTTAGCCTCTATGACTTGTCTAAACCAATCCATTTTCCTCTGTAAAAACTAATTTAGGAACAGGCATGAGACAAACTTCTTGTCAATGATACATAAGAGAACGTTTGCTGGGGAACTTCTGAGAAAGTTAATATGCCCTTAAAAAGAGATATTCTCACACAATCAGCCCCACTCTGATCAAGGTAGCACAGTGAGACACTTGAGAGCTCTGTTCTCCCACAGCTAGTTTGAACAATCGGCAAGAATAGGCAGAAACAAATTCCAGGAAACAGTTAAAGGATGGCAGCAACAGGGGGAATGCTAAATCAAGAAAAAGAGACTTAAGAGCCACAGGATCTTGCAGTGTCCTGGTTTTTCCCTGCCCACATCTCATAGGTTTGACACAGAGCTGACCCATGCTCCCAGTATGGATCACTGATCATGTTTCTGGATGGGCCAAAGTAACCCTTGAGTACACACTGGGAGCAAGTTTTTCTGGCCCAGTATGTATGATGGTGGCCTGAGGGACTCATACCATCCCAGAGCTTGCCCTGTGTAAGGAGGAAGCTCACAGAGTATTCTTCCAGAACATGGTGGGAGCACAGTCAAGGGACTGCTGGCTGCAGGACAAAGAAGGCAGTACCTGGGACTGCAAGCACTCCATTACCTAGGGAAGAGGGACATTCATAACTGTTATTGGAGGAATTCCTAGGGCTACAGGTACATGTCCCATACAAGGCTAATGAAGAGAAAGGATAAGAACAACCCCCCACACTTTGACCTGGGCTATTATTTAAACTCCTGCATGGATAAGTGCTAAAGGAGAGCAATTGCACAGGTCAATGTGCAAACACCAGAAAACAAGTTTCCTTTTTTTTTTTTAGCTTCTGGAATTCAAAGAAACTCTGTCATAAAATGAGCTGCACAGAAGCTTAAGGAATAGATGCTTCAGATTCTAAATTTTAGTGGTAACATTATGAAAAATAAAAATGATCCATTTTCAGCAAAACAAAACATACAAATAAATAGTAATCAATGGCCCAGGCAAAAGAGATTAAAGTGTTTGAAACTATCAATGAGAAGGAACAGACCTGGGACATACTAGACAAAGACATTTAAAAAATGATCCCAAATGCTCCCAAAGACCTAAGGAAAATATGGACAAAGACTAAAGGAAATCAGTAAAACAATAGGTGAATACCAAGAGAATATCAATGGAGAGAGAAAAATGATGGAAAGTAGTTAATCAAAACAGAAGATCACAGTAACAAAATTTAAAATTCTTGACAATAATTAAAAAGAAAATTGGACCTGGAAGAAGAAATAATCAGAGGACTTGAAGATAAGACAATTGCAATTATTCAGTTTGAAGAGTAGAAAGAAGAAAGAATGAGGAGAAGAGGTACAGGGCCTGAGGAACCTGTGGGACACTATCAAGTGTACCAGTATACACACTGTGGGAACCCCAGAAGGATAGAAAAGGCAGAAAGAATATTCAAAGAAATAATGGCTGCAAACTTCCAAATTTAATGAAAGACATATAAATACATATCCAAAATGTTCAATGAACTCCAAACAGGTTAAACCCAAACAGACCAATATTTTGGCATAGTATAAGCAAGCAGTCAAATGCCAAAGGTAAAGAGAGTATTCTGAAAGCCACATGAAAGCAGCAATGTATGGCATACGAGGGGGGCTCAATAAGATTAAGTGCTGATTTCTCATAAGAAAGTATGGAGATAAGAAGGCAGTGGGATGACATATTTAAAGTGCTGAAAGAAAAAATTGCCATCCAAGAATTCTATATCCAGCAAAACTATCATTCAAAAATGAGGAAGAGATTAAAACATTCCCAGATAATCAAAAGCTGAGAGAGTTTGGCACCACTAGACTGGCCCTACTGAAGGTGCTACAGAGAATTCTGCAGGTTGAAAGAAAAGGACACTAAATACAACAAAGCCACAATAAAGATCTCTAATGAAGATAATGACATGGGTAAATAGAAATGCTAGTATTACTGTATTCTTTGGTTTATAACTCCACTTTTTACTTCTTACAAGTTGTGGGAGGCAAATGCATAAAATGTAATGATAAATCAGTAGTTCTGGACTCATGTGTAAACATGTAATTTGTGACAATAACAACATAAAGGTGAGGGTACTGTGGGCTATAGGAACAGAGTTCCTGTATATTTTTGAAATTGTTAAGTTGGTATCAATGCGAATGAGATTGTTATGATTTAAGATGTAAGTTTAAGCACCATGGTAACTACAAAGAAAATAACAGAGAATACACAAGCCCAAAGAGACAGAAATTAGACTACAGGTTACCAGGGGCAGGGGCAAAAGGGGGTTAATGTATACTGGGCATAGGGTGTATGGTTGGTTAGATAGGAAAGTTTTAGTAATGGAAGGTGGTGAGAGTACTGCAATATTGTGAATGTGATTAATCATTTTGAGTGGTATGTTTGGGAGAGATTGAGATGGGAAAGTTTGTGCTGTATATACATTCATACATTTTTTTAAAAGTGCATCTAAAGAGACAATAACAACTAAATGCAATACATGATCCTGAATGGGATCTGGCAAAGAAGAAGAAAAGGCTCAAAGGGAAATTATTAGGATTTATGAAAAAACTAGGTTATAGACTTTAAATTTTATATCCATGTTAAATTTCTTGAGCTTGATAACTGCACTTTAGGTGTTTACATAAGTGAACAGCATTGGTCTTTGGATATGTGTATGGAAGTATTACACGTTCAGGGAACATGATGTATGCAGTCTACCCTCAAGTGTTCAGAAAATGGGTTGATAGCTAATCAGATGGATATATAGATGGATAGATAGACTGAACAATATAGTAATTGTGATAAAATATTAAAATTGGTGTATCTGGGTATTGAGGGGATGGGGAAGGAAATGTTGAAGTTCTCTGTATGGGGTTTGCATTATTTTTTATCTGTCCTGTAAGTTTGAACATATTTCAAAATATAAAGAAAGAAAAATGAGATGCCATTGATTACATGAACTCCCCCCTCAACTTTAGCTACTTGATGGTACTGAATGAAGAGGTGATGCCTGGAACTGCTCTAGTCATTTTGTGGAATTAAGAGAAACTACACAGCATGGTGATGATAGCCCAAAAAATACCTGGAAGGGATATGGTAACACCAATGACCTATAAGTTAGCCAAACCTGGAGGCACACTGCATTAGTTCTTTACATATGAAATACAGTATTAAATGACTAGCCATTTACTATTTGATTTTCTGTAATTTGTAAACTAAAGGTTGATACTCAATATTTTCCAGATTGATTTGACTACCATGCATCTTTTTCATGTTCCACTTTGCAACATCTTCAAAGACTAGCATTCAGCAGAATGAACATTGTAAAATGCAGTTCTAAGAAGTAGTTTCACCAGGTGAGTTTGAAAGAAAAATAGTATTTTCAATTAATTCTCAGTTAATTCTTTCAACCATTCTAGTTAAGTGAGATGTTTTTAAATTCTGTTATGGGATAAAGAGCATCTTCTTTAACATATTTCCTGGGAGAGAGTCTAAGGTTTAGATAACATGAGAACTCAAATATTATGTTTTACTTTTCTAGCATGCAAAGAACCTTACGCTTTAAGCAGGCTCTTGATTTTCTGCTCCATGACTATTTTTGCCTAAAGATTCCAATATTTATCTTCAAAATACACACTCTTTTAAACTTCTATTGAATAAATTGCCAGGTGTATGACATAAGAATAATCCATAACTCTTTCACTATCAGAATTTCACATATTCTTTCTGCTAGTGAGGTCTTCTCTTTGAAAAACATGCTTAACTAGCCCATTTTAATATCCTGCTTTTCCCAAATGTATGCCTTGGTTAAGATGCATAAGTAAATTTTTAGGGTAAAAGAAGAGGCTTGGAAAATGCAATGAACTATGGCTTTGCAATTATTAATATAAATGTTCCTGTTTCAATGGGGAAATCAAAAGAGAGAGATGTGGTGGGGGATGAAGAGGCAAGAAAACAAAAAGATTTTTGTTAGTTCAGACTGAAAAACACATACCTGAAGGGTTAGTCAAATTTGAAAAGCTGGCCCAGTGCTTACTACAAATAACAGTACTCAAAAGGCAGTGAAAAACTATACTTTTAATTTGTATTTCAAATATTAATTGAAGTAATTTGTTTTAGAATTATTCCCTAAAGTAATGCATGCTTATACTGACAGCACTTTTAAAACTTGCATTACACAAATTTATTTAATTGAACATAAAGCCTCAGACTTACATAGTTTTGAAGCTGAAGTTCAGAGTAGTACTCTGTAAAAATTAGCTAAAAGATTAATTTCTATTACAAATGATAATTATTCCCTTAAACAGGAAAATAATATGTTATAGGAGCTTTGACTCTAGAGTCAGGGCACATTGTGGTTTTCAGAAAACTGCTAAATTGTGACTAAAGTAGATGCAGAAACAGCAGAGTGGATGTCCTCCAGTGTCAGTAAATGCTGCTGGGTTCTGAAAATGATACAATTATGCAATAAGCCTTGTTAAGGTATTAAGATGCTACTGTCTAAGTTCTCTGTATGGGATTTGCATTATTATTATTATGTCCCTTCCCTAACATAAAAATTAAATAACTTGGTTAGTGGATAATTTTTCCCCTCATGCATATACAATTTTCTTTATAAGATGAATATTAATGGTAAAATGAGATTCTGTGTTTATAGAATTCTACTTCATTGCCATCTTCTACAGTGACCACATTTAGAGAATGCCAGAGTCAAAATGCATGGTCTAGCAAGAGCAATTATTGGTAGGAGGAAAAACAGAGAGTCTGGATTGTATGCTAAAGTCTGCAATGTTTTTGTATCTCTACTTGTAGGTGATGCTGAATGAAAATTGAATGGGTGAAGCTACTCCTTTCTATGTGCCTGACAGTGCACTAAACACTTTTCATGGTTTAACTTTTAACCTTCAAAACACACTCCTGGATGGGTACTATTATTTTTTCCATTTGCCAGACTAACTCTTTGGAAAATAACTTGGCAATGTCACTCAGTTAACAGGATGGAGGTAGGCTGTGAACCCCAGACTACCTAACTTCAGAGCATATGCCATTACCTGTTCAATTTTCTTGCCTCTCTGTTAGTTCAATGTAGATCATTAGACAATTAGCCAAATAGTTCCTTTCATATTGACACATGGAAAAGCAATGAACTTGGGTTTTTCTTTTCATTCTCAATTTCATCTTTAGTTTAGAGAAGTAATCTCAAACTCCATGTTAGCCATGATTTTTACAACCTCTTATTCCCAATGAATAGAATTTCCTGTAAGCTTTGGCAGCTCCAATCCTTTCATAGCCACTTCCCTGACCTCACCCTGAGTGGAAAAGTTAATACCTAGAGAGATTGCCAAAAGCCTGGCAAAGGAACAAAGAAAAAAAAGCAGAAAGACCAGATGACTGATCAAATGATTGTCCAACTTGGATGACCAAAGTGAGATTTCAATCCTTAAATTTTGCAGTGGAGGTATTGAGTACACTATAGAGTTCAAAAAAGAATTCTATCAAGGAGGAAAGCAGTTTCTAGACACAAACTCTCATTTCTAGCCCTTTTCCACTGAAGAAGTTTCCTGGAAGACTAAGTAATTTTCACTTTAAACTGTGTTTTCTCATGCAATTTCATTTTCAATTTCCAGTGACAATGTTGCATTTTACCTGAACTCTGTGACCCTGGTAAACAGTGTAGGTTAAGAAATCCCCCACCCCATCCTTTGTGTTACTGACAAAGATGGAATTAACATCTTCTTAACTTGACTAAATCTTAGACAGGCTTGTTCCTGGCTTTAGATACCTGACTTCTTTCACCTTGGCCCTTATAGAATCCAGCTTGGACATATTCCACCTGGCTTTGACAGTAAACTCAGGAGACATCATCATGTAATAAGACACACCTCATTGCTTCAGTGCTCTTCCATTATTTCATCAAGTCCTTAAAAATTCTCCTGCCCTCTGCTTCAGGGAGGTGAGCCCTCTCTCACCCTATTGTGATAGACTTCTGGTTTCTCTCTCTCTCTCTCCTCCCTCTCATTCAGTTGGATCACACCTTAACTAAAATAACATCTTCAAGAGATCCTATTTACAATAAGTTCACACCCACAGCAATGTGGATTAAGAATGTGTCTAAATTGGGATATATAATTCAAATTATCACAATCAAACAAACTTTAACCAAAGTGACTTTAGAAATAAATCCTTACTATTGCATACCACTGAGATTTTATCAGTGTTTTTGTTGTTGTTGTTGTTGTTGTTAAGCAGCATTATTGCAATAACTGTCCAATAGAAGGGGAAATATGAAAGCAAGAAAAACCATTCCTCGTTCCCAAGGATACTTCATAATTAGTAATTAAGGGAGTTTTATGATTATCAATAAAAATAATGAAAATAGAAGCATTTTCCAATAACAACTCTATCCTGAAAATTCAATTTCCCTCTCCTTTCTTTCCAATTAAGCCCAGTTAAAAAAAAACAGGTCTCTTTTCTGGGGCCCTAAAATACATATGACAAAAGCTTTCACAGGTTTTCATTAATCAGCTTCCAAAGAATGAAATGTTGTCAAATGCCTTGAGTATTTCAAAACCAAGACAATAGAGAGATACAAAATGTTTCCAGCAACAATTAGCTAGAATTAGAGGCATCAAAGTAATTTACCACTCCCTTGAGAAAAGAGATCAGGGAATCCCTTCAAAAGGCAGAGGGGATAGTGCTCCATCATTACAAAGCATCAAGAAATTCATTTAAGCCAGGAATATAGGAAAATAAACTTCAATCCAAAAGAGGGAAGGACAAATATCTATCCATGGTAGCTCAGGACCAAACTGAGGATCCATGGAAAACAGAAGGAGCCAGGACCTAATTCTCCAGATCAAGCCAAACCTCAACAACAACAAATCACCACATACACACACAACCAGCAACAACCCTGGGGCTTCTCCAGGGTCAGTTTTGGCCAAAGGGCTTGGCTTTCCTGGGTTCCATGATCTAAATTAATGTTTGAAAATCATAGAATATAAAGAACAGTTGTTACCCAATGGTTTTCTAAAATGTAATATGAGTTGAATAGGAAAATAAAATTTCATGCCAAATTACTCCACAATTCATTTCGATTTCATTGTAAATGTCACAAAACACTTGGCATTCATGAAAACAGTATTTACCAGGTACCCCCACCACCCATCCCCGAGTCTTCATGGTTGTAGAAACCATAGACATTGACTATTTGAAAGTTATTATGAATCTTTATCCACAAAAAGTTGGGCAGGATAAGATACTAGAACTCTTACCCAAGTTTGAGTGGCTTTGGGAATACTGACTTTCTTCTACATTCAAACTCAGCTCCTCACACTAACCACAGCAGCAAAGGTATTGAGAATACAAGCATACCTTGCTTTATTGCACTTCACTTTATTGTGCTTCACAGATACTGTGATTTTTTACAAATGGAAGGTTTGTGGCAGTCCTGAGTTAAGCGAGTCTATCAGCACCATTCTTCCAAAAGCTTATATTCACTTTGTGCCTCTGTGTCACATTTTGGTAATTCATGCAGTATTTCAACCTTTTTCATTCTTATTTTCTGTTATGGTGATCTGTGATCAGTGATCTTTGATGTTACTATTGAAATTGTTTTAGGGCACTACAAACTGCAAATATAAACAAGTGAACATAATCCACAAATGTTGTGTGTGTTCTGACTGCTCCACCAACCAGCCAGTCCCCAGTCTCTATCCCTCTCCTCAGGCTTCCCTATTCCCTGAGCCATAACAATATTGAATTACACCAATTAATAAGCCTACAATGTTCTCTAAGTGTTCAAGTGAAAGGAAGATTTGCATTTTAAATCAAAAGATAGAAATGATTAAGTTTGGTGAGCACTGAAGGCATGTTGAAAGCAGAGACAGACCAAAAGCTTGGCCTCTTGCACCAGTTAGCCAAGTTGTAAATGCGAAGGAAAAGCTCTTGAAGGAAAGTAAAAGGGCCACTGAATACACAAATGATAAGAGATACAGCCTTATATGCTGATAAAGGAGAAAGTTGTAGTGGTCTGTATAGAAGATCAAACCAGCTACAACATTGCCTCAAGCCAAAGCCTAACCCAGAGTGAGGCCCACAAGGTCTTCAATTCTATGAAGGCTGAGAGAGGTAAGGAGCTGTAGAAGAAATGTTTAAAGCTACCAGGGTTGGTTCTTGAGGTTTAAGGGAAAAAGGCAATACCCTAAAATGAAAGTGCAAGGCAAAGCAGCAAGTGCCAATGTAGAAGCTGCACCAAGTTATCCAGAAGATCTAGCTAAGATAATTGATCAAGGGGGCTACACTAAACAACAGATTTTCAGTGTAAAGAAAAAAAAAAAGACTTATATTGGAAGAAGATGCCATCTAAACTTTCATAGCTAGAGAGGAGAAGTCAGGGCCTGGCTTCAAAGCTTCAAAGGGGCTAATGCAGCAGGTGACTTTACGTTGAAACCAATGTTCATTTACAATTATGAAAATCCTAGGGCCCTAGGATTATGCAAAATCTGCTCTGCCTGTGCTCTATAAATGAAACAACAAAGCCTAGACGGCAGCACATCTGTTTATAACATGGTTTACTGAATATTTTAAGTCCACTGTGGAGACCTGCTCAGAAAAAAAAAGTTTTCTCTCAAAATATGATGGCTCATTGACAATGCATCTATTCATCCAAGAGTTTTGATGGAGATGTATGATGAGATTTATGTTGTTTTCTTGCCAGCTAACACATTCATTCTGCAGCCCATGGATCAAGAAGTAGTTTCAACTTTCAAGTCTTATTATTTTAAAAATACATTTCATAAGGCTATAGCTGTCATAGATAGTTGTTCCTCTGATGGATCTGGGCAAAGTAAACTGAAAACGTTCTGGAAAGGATTCACTATTCTAGATGCCATTAAGAACATTTGTGATTCATGGGAGGAGGTCAAAATATCAACATTAACAAGAGTTTGGAAGAAGTTGATCTGAACTCAAGCAAGGGGTTCAAGATTCCAGTGGAGGAAGCAATTGCAGGTGGGGTGGAAATAGTAAGAGAACCAGAACTAGAAGTGAAGCCTAAAGATATATCTGAATCACTGCAATCTCATGATAAATTTTAATGGATGAAGGTTTGCTTTTGATGGATGAGCAAAGAAAGCAATTGCTTGACATGGAATTTACTCACGGTGAAGATGCTGTGAACATTGTTGAAATGCAAACAAAAGATTTAGAATATAACATAAACTCAGTTAATAAAGCATTAGCAGAGTTTCTGAGGATTGACTGTAATTTTGAAAGAAGTTCTACTGTGGTTAAAGTGCTACCAAACAGCATCTCATCCAACAAAGAAATCTTTCATGAAAGCAAGAGAGAATCGATGTGACAAACTTCATTGTCTTATTTTAAGAAGTCGCTACAGCCAACCAACCTTCGGCAACCACCATCATTATTTGTCAGCAGACATCAACATTGAGGCAAGATACTCCACCAGCAAAAAGATTATAAATTGCTGAAGGCTCAGGTGATGGTTGTCATTTTTCAGCAAAAAAGTATCCTTTAATTAAGGTATGTACTTTGTTTTCTTAGACATAATGCTATTGCACACTTAATAGAGTACAGTATAGAGTAAACATAACTTTTATATGCACTGGGAAACCCCAAAATTTGTGACTCACTTTATTGCAATATTTGCTATGTTGAGATGGTCTGAAACCAAACCTGTGCTATCTCTGAGATATGCCTGTATCTAAACCTCTTAGAAAGACAACAATTAAAATTTTGTAAGAGAAGGATAGTTCAGGGAGACCTGAAAAGCTGCTGGGTCTAATGACTAATTTGGAGGAAATACAGATGATAGAAACATGTAAATCAACATTTCAGAATGCAAGGAGCAAACTACAAAATATGGAAAGTTATACAGGAATAGTAATAAGCTTTCCTTCAGCAAGTAAATAGTTAGAAGTAAAAAGAATGGAAAACAAGTTTTAGATTTTAAAAAAGACTTAAGACTGAAATTAAAAAGGCAAAAACATCCATGCACAATGAACTCCCAAGAGGCAGGTCAAAGTGTTAAATCTATTTATATGTGCAAAACCCGCAAACAGGGACTAGCATTACAGTGGACAGAAAAGAAAAGTTGTAATCCTTCCCCTGGATAGCTGATAGCTGGGATGGAGGGCTTAATTCAGGTAACCAGTTGATGGCAGACAAGGGTGGAGGGGTAATAGCAGCCCACCACATCCTGATATGAGTGCTTTCTCTCCTGAATTGGCTTCTTACACAGGTAAAGGCTCTACCTGTCATTGCTTCCACTGTGTTCAATCAAGTTATACAAATGAAGATGGTAAAAATATTCTGTTAGCTTTTTTTGGTCAAGATTAATTTCATAGTAAAAAAAAAAACATATATACACATATATTTTTGAACATTTAACCATGATTATTAAAAAATAAAATAGACATGTTTCTTCAAAATGGACTCTCATAATATTCATAAGTGAGAAGAAACAAAAATCTATATGACTGTCAACTTGGAAGCTCTGAAAGCTCTGAAGCTTCTTAGCAATGTCATCATCTGCCACCTGTGTCAGGAAAAGTTGAAATCCATAGATAACTTGACAAGAAAAAAAAAAAGAAAACCTTAACCAACTGCTAACCACAGGGTTGAAATTGACAGTTCATCAGTTAGAACACACAAGATGACTGGTCTGTCAAGCAAGGTACACACATGGTACCTATGGGAGGAGAGTAATTAAGTGTTGGTGGAATGGTGCCCTTCAAAAGAGCAGGACTGAGGAGGTTCTAAAAATAAAGTTTCAAAATCCATGCTTAGTTTTAAAGTTTTACATGTAACCAGGATGATTTCATGAGGAAAAAGTCCTTCAAAATTTCAATGTTTTAAAATGAATTTGGAGTTTTCAAAAGTGGCTCACCAGAGGAACTATGGAAAGATGGCAGAGTAAGGAGCTCCAGGACTCAGTCCCTCCACCAGAAAAACTATTACACAAGCAGGAACTGTCTGAAACAACTATTTTGAAACTCCAGAAGCCACAATAACACTGTACAGCACCCAGGGAAGAGTGGAACAAAGAGGCTGATTAAGTAAGGTACGGAACAGTAAATGGTTTTCTCCATGAGGCAGTCACCGGCACTCATCCCCGCCCCCCCCCCCACTCTAGCAGATCACTGTGGGGTTCAGCCCCTGCCTAGCTTGCTGGAGAAAGAAAGAGACATAAAAATCCTCTTCCGAAGACCAGGGGTGGGTACGGCCAATCACTGATAACGACCTTTTATTAGTGAGTTTGGATAGCTGGCAGCCTGGCTTTGAGGGCTGCCGTTATTTCAACTGAACCCCGACAAATGCCATAGTAGAGGAAACTTATGAGATGCTGAGCTTCCCCAGGGCTGTTGAGGACAGTTAGCTGAAGGGTTGCATTTGCTGGGCAGAACAAGAAAACTCAGCTTTGGGGAACTGTGGAAAAACCTGTTGGCCCATTTCTGATCCTCTCCCCAGGGCACTTTGGAACAGGCCTGCACCCTTTTCCTGGATCACTACAGCTGCTTTGGCTGGTAAAGACTGACTTACGAAAAGTCCTCTTCAGCATGCCATTCCTCCCAGAACTTGTCCTCCAGGCAAAATCAGCTTGAGACAATAAAAGGAATGTAAGAAACATTAATGGCAGAAAAGTCTGGGGCAAAGGCTTGCTGACACCAAATATCCAGGAGAGGGATGTCTGTGTCCTGGGAAATAGAGGGGATGACCAAACTCCGGTAAATAGGGAGACTCCAAAACAACTAACAAGCAAAATCCCAGGACAAGACAGAGGCTCAGGAAGTCAGGGAAAACCCTGCACACTGATTTACCTTTGGGGAAACCTTCCTCCTAGGAAGGCTGAAGCACAAGAAAATCTCTACCTTCTCACCAACTGGTTACAAAACCAAGAAACATACATTCAGGGAGTAAGTCTTCGAGTTAACATTTTAAAATATTAGAATGTACAGTGTACAACAAAAGAGAAAAGACAAACAAAGAAACAGGAAATGATGGCCCATCTAGAGCAAGAGGATAAAAATTCAGAAAGTACCAATGAAGAGGATGAGAATGTGGACATGCCGAACAAAGCCTTGAAAAATTGATCTTAGCAATGCTCAAGGAGATGAAGTAAAATACAGAGAAATGCAGGAAAACAATGAATAAGCAATATAATCTTCATAAACAGATAAAAAATTTAAAAAGGAACCAAACAGAACCATTGGAGTTGAAGACTAATTTTTAAAATTAGTTGTTCTATACATTCCAACTGTGCTACATGTTGTTTTTGGTTTAATAGTAATGTTCTTCTTAGTCTCTTCTGTAACTTTCTTACAAACAGTTTTGTGCATTTTCTAAGCATATGGCAAACAATTTTTGGAAAATAGGAATTTTGAAACAAAAGAGACCACATAATGTTATTTTTATATATTGAACACAAAGTTTATATTACTACCTGATATTACAATTGCAGCATTTAAAACACAATAAAACCAAAAATAATTAGCAAGAATTCTATGAGCTTAGAATTTTGTATAAGAAAGTAGACTATGCATTTACTGGTTTGACTTTTTCCATTAATGCAATTATTTATGTTTCACAGTTAGCCCATTAAGGTTTTATTCATATTTTCCGTTTTTTCTTCATATGATAAACTTTATAGAGGAGTTTTAAATTTCATAAAAGTTGCATCAAATCTATGGGTGAGATTTTGGTTGTGGTGCCCAAAACGGTGCCCTTTAGATTTCGGGGCAGTTGAGGAGCAAGGCGGTTGATTGGTGGCTGAGGGAGGCGGGTGGGCAGAATGGTAGAGGAGGAGGAGGTGACTGCCTGGAGGGCAGAGCCCCCAGGCCTGGCCAGCCCACTACTGCCTCAGCTTTTGGCTGGGGCGAGGGCCGCAGGTATGTTATTCTAGGTGAAGGGGAACGCCCAGAGGGGTAGGATCAGGGTCTCATCTGGCCGATGCCTTTGCTGCGCCGGTGCCGCTGCAGGGCAGGATTGCGGAAGGCAGCCAGAGGCGTGAAGTTTGTAGCCTGTTAGCCGCCAGGCAGGCGGGTGGGGAAGGGTACTAGGTAGGGGTTAAGGGTGCAAAGGTGGAGGGACCAGTCATTTTCTTGGTGCAGCAGGCTTAGCTGAAGGAGCTTGGCTACCTCCCTTCCTGATTTTCCGCTGAGGCCAACTACCTCCGCGCTGCAGCTCAGTTTATTGCGCCCGTTAGGAAGAGGTGATTACCATATATACCATCCTCTCCCCCTTCCCAAATTTATGTGATATAGATCCTCACATATATGGTCACCTATTATTCAACAAGGCCATCAAGCCCACTCAACTGGAAGAGAATGTCCTCTTCAACAAATCGTGCTTGGAGAACTGGATATCCATATCTAAAAGATTGAGAGAGGAACTCCATCTCACACCTTATACAAAAATCAACACAAGATGGGTCAAAGATCTAAATATAAGAAATAAGACCATAAAGATCTTGGATGATAGTTTAGAGAAGCAGCTATAAGATCTTATATTAGGAAATGGTTTCATGAACTTTACACCCAAAGCACTAGCAATGAAAGAAAAAATAGATAAATGGGACTTCCTCAAAATTAAAAAAAAAAAATTGCACCTCAAAGGAGTCTGTCTTGAAAGTGAAAAGGCAGCCTACTAAAAGGTAGAAAATATTTGGAATTCATCCACCTGATTAGGGTTTAATATCCAGCAAATATAAAGAAAAATCCTACACCTCGAAAATAAAATACATACAGCTCACTTAAAATATAGGCAAAAGATTTGAATAGGCACTTCTCCAAAGAAGAAATACAAATGGTTAAAAAACACATGAAAAGTTGCTCAACATCACTAGCTATTAGGGAAATGAAAATCAAAACTACAATGAGATATTATCTTACATCCATTAAAATGGTGGCTAATAAAAAAAAGAGAACTACAAGTGTTGGAGAGGTTGTAGAGGAATGGCAATCCTTATCCACTGTTGGTTGGAATGCAGAATAATGCAACCATTGTGGAGGACAGTCTAGTGGTTCCTAAGGAAGCTAACTATAGAAGTGCCATATTATCCAGCAATCCCACTATTGGGTATATACCCAAAAGAATTGAAAGCAGGGACATGAACAGAAATGTGCACCCTGATAATCATAGCAACATTATTCATTATTGCCCAAAGTTGGAAACAACCCAAATGTCCATCAACAGATGAATGAATTAACAATCTCTGGTATATACTTACAATGCAATATTCCTCAGTTGTAAGAAGTAAAGCAATATTAACACACAGGATAACATGGTTGAATCTTGAAAATCTTATGTTGAGTGGAAAAAGCCAGGCACTGAAGGACAAATATTACATGACCTCACTAATGAGAATTAAGCAATCTGAGTAGACTCACATAGCTAGAGTCTAGAAGATAGGTTTACAGGAACAGGGAGTAGAGGGTTGTGAGCCAATGCCCATATGGGTAAAATGTATGAAAAGGTGGTGGGATGTAGTTGTGCAGTGGATGAGCATGACAGACGTGCAGTGATCCTAGGGTTGCACAGTGCTGGCCTATGAGGAGGTTAGGGTGGGGGGTGGCTTGCACTGTCCATGGATCTAGGATTGTTCTGTAAAACCACAACTTCTCTAAAAATAATAGGACATAGAGAAAAAAAATTAAAAATGATGTAGAAATATATTTGTTTTATATACAAGCTTATCAAAATTACTATAGAAATTAGTACTATTAGAAAAATTATACAAATGTATTCCAGAGATGTATAAGTTAATACAAAATAATAGAGAAATTTTTCAGAAAGTTATAAAAATAACAGGTATTCAAAACATATAAAGCAAAATTTGACCAAATTACCTTGAGGAAAAGAATATTTTAAAAAATTTACATTGAATAGTGTCATGAATAAAGTCCCAATTTGTTGAAATGTAGGACAAGGAGGTCATGTTTCCTTCTGTTTCTCACTACTGAGCTTTTGCCAATATTATTTTACTCTTAAGGAAAATCTATTGGAATCCCACCAATAAAGTTTCAGCAAATATATTAGTCATAAAATTAAATTCTTTCTTTTACTTTTGTTATATGTAGTTACACTTCATGATTATAGAAAAACTGATTTCAATGTTGGTTAATGGTGATTTTGCAATGTTAAGCAGACCGCCTTGAGGTGGCATTGACATCGTAAATCTCCAACTGATCTCTCATTTGGCTTAAATCCTAAAATCACCTATTATGAAATAAATTGATGCTGTACTTTTTAATCTCCAAAAATGTCTCTCTAAGTATCATTAAAGTTTTGATGAAGTATTGTACTGCCCAAACTAGTCAAATATGTAATACATTATTTTGTAACTCCTTTATCGATACCAACAAATTCTCTCATGAAATTGGAATATACAGTTTTTCTGCTAAAAATTGCTTCTAAATCAACATGAAAATTGATTTCATTTTGATTAATTATTGCCTGATTCCTAAGAAACATTTGACATAATTATATATAGAAGGGAGCTTTTGGCAATTAATATAATTATAAAATATTTATTCATTTCCACATTGATTTTTCCTTTCTTCTCTCGTGTATCTTTTAATAAAATAAAAACCAATATACTAGAATAACAAAACAAATTGCAGAAACATTGTTATACTAAATACAACAATACACCTGCTGTGTCTATGAATAAGGTGACACTGACAAACATGCTTGAAGAAACTCCACCATGTTTTTTCTTGTGATGCCTCAAAACTACCCATTTATCAGCTGATGTATGCACCTGGAATGAAATTATTGATGGAGCACTAGCCAATATAGAATGCATTAAATTTTTGGTTTTACAAAAGGCTAATATTGCATAAGTCAAGATATATCATACATACTTAATGATAAAATAAGGATGTTACTGAAAATACAGTATGATAAAATGTAAATATATATGTAAAATGCATTATATAATAAAAATAATTGAAAGTAAATATATGTCAAGATTAACATTCATGAATTATTTCACTTTCTTCTTTGAATTTTGGTGCATTCTATTTTCAGTGCAATGAACCAGTTTTACTTCCATGCTAATGTCATACTTTTAATATAAAAGTGTTTCATTGCGAAAAATGCGCTCTTACATCCCTGATGGTTAATGTACTGGCCTTTCAGCCACAGTGTAATTAAGTATTTTTTCTAGAAATACCTTCTCTGTTACCTAATCAAAAAATTGATGCCTCACAAGGGAATATTAAAAAAATGTGTTCAAATTTTATGGCTTCTAAGGGAGATGAAACTTTCTGGTACAAAACTAATATGGATGCATTTATTCTTGGACTTTTATACTTGAAACTATGCCAAGGAATCTTCCTTGAAATTGGTCCCAAGGATTAATGGATGTTCATTATCAACAACCCTCAATATAAGAGGTGTTGTGGCATTAGCAGGGTAAAATGCAAGGTATACATTTCTTTGCTTGTGTTCACAGTAGCTGCCTGGAAGACTTGTGAGGTGTAATTTCCAGGTGAACTTTCTATTTGACCATGACCTGAACAGAAATCTGTGTTGATGAAATTTAACTCAGAATAAAACAAAAATGCATGCAGAATTGTTTAAAAATAATTTATTTCAATGGAGGCAATATCACAGAAATGTTAGTCCCCCTAAATAGTTTACATATTTTATTTGTGAAACAATTATGAGGTTGACAAATTTCTAGAGTGAAAAAAAAAAACAGAAAAAGTTTTTCACCAACATTGGCTCATGGTAAGTATTGTTCTCAAAATTAGAATTTTAATTTAGATCAAATAAAATGTGGGTATTATTAGAGGAATATACATATGATATCATTTAGGCTTTAGGTAAGTAATGCTAGGATTTGTGGAATAGAAACATAGAATTCATGGAAAGAGGGTTCATATGCAAACAATGCAAACATTTGAAAATATAATTTATGGAAGAATGTTTCTTTTAAATATCAAGTAAAAATAAAAACATATCTTCTAAATATTAATATTAACAAATGTTTTATAATATTTAGTCCTCCCCAGTGAAGTCCCCTAAGATTTAATTTCTGATCTGTTATTTGTATTAAATAACATTGGATACAATACAACAGTAAATGATGCATTGTAGCTCTAAGCCACTCTCATTATTTATTATATAACCAGCTTTTTTGGTTGTACTGAATTTAAATATAAATAGAAATGTAGTATTATGAGTATGCTCTCTGGACTCAACTTATCTTGGCAGAACTCCATAGCCAACAATTAATGGCTCTGATACTGGATAATTTACTTAATTTCTGTGCCCTTTCTTATCCTCTAAAAATATGTACAATATTAATATATGTATAATATTTGCATCTGCATAATTGTGTTAATAAATGGATGTATTTTTAACACTGTCAGGTTCATTCTAATTATGCAGCATATATGAGATTCTATTATATAATATCCAAATGAAGAGATATAACTTATTTACATTTGGCAGTCAAACTAATATTATTTCCAACATTTTGCAAACAACTCTTCATTCTAAGTTTCTAATAACACTCAACTAATTTAAAGAGAAGCCAGATCATTCACACACACACACACACACACACACACACACACAAAGCATTTTGAAGTAATTCACCCTAAGTATTAACTTTGGTTTTTCAACAGTTTAGAGCAATTGGACAAGATGGGTAGCAATAACACAAATGTGCGTGGCTTCATTCTTACGGAGTTGACAGAATCTGAAGAGATCCAGCAGGTCCTCTTTATGCTGTTTCTCCTGATAAACCAGATTACCCTGCTGGGGAATGCAGGGAGGATACTGATAATTCGCCTGGATCGCCAGCTTCACACACCCATGTATTTTTTTCTCAGTCACCTGTCATTCCTTGATCTCAGTTATTCATCAGTCTTCACACCTAAAACCTTAAAGAACTTACTGGCTTCCAACAAATATATTTCATTCACCAGTTGCTTCACTCTGATGTATTTTTTTGTCTTTTTGGCTTCCACTGAATGTTTCTTTCTTTCTTCAATGGCCTATTACTGCTATGTAGCTATCTGCAACCCCTTCACTATCCAGTCATTATGTCCACCAGATTCTGCTCGCACCTTTATCGCTGGGTCCTATGTGATTTGCTTTACTGAATCATTAGTTGTTGTTCTTTACATGAACAGTTTGCATTTCTGCAAATCCAATGTCATTTATCACTTTTACTATGACACAATCCCAATTTTAGCTCTGTCCTGGACTGACACTCGTGACACTGAAAACGTGATATTCATTTTCATTAATTCCACTCTAATGTTGTCTCTTGTCACAATATCTGTGTCCTATGGTTCCAGTCTGTCTACTATTCTGAAAATTAATTCCACTTCAGGAAAGTGCAAAGCCTTCTCTACTTGTGCCTCCCACCTCCTGGGTGTCACCATCTTTTAAAGCACCATGATTTTTAATTATTTAAAACCAAAGAACTCCTACTCCTTGGGAAAATATCAAGTTGCCTCTGTGTTTTATACAATGGTGATTCCCATGCTGAATACACCCATTTATAGTCTTAGGAACAAAGAAGTGAAAGATGCTTTCATTGGAGTAATGCAGAGAAGATAGATAAGGCTCCAGGCAATTGAAATGACAGTGACACTGACTATTTATGTTTATCTGTTCTTTCATTCCTCCTGATTTTCACATTTTCTGGCCTTTTTAAAATGAAATGTGCTTGCCTTGATTTCATTTTTGTATATTTCTATCTTAGAAATTGTACCTTGCTGGTTTGTGTTGGCAACTATGATCAACAGAATCTATAATTTTTTAGACTATAAAAAGTTCAGGAAAAGTTCATTTTAATTAAATTCAGACTACCCTTTTCTTCTATAATATATTCTAGAAATCATGTATAATGTTATTAAATAAATGTAATATAACTTTTGTGCAATATGAAAACACTAGACTGCATTTTCCTTCTTATGTCCCTACTTATATCAAAGCAATTATATTGTTTTCTGGATGTGATCTTGAGTAATACTTTTTATAGCTCAGTATTTCCAAAACATTTTTATTTTTCTTTCTTTCCTTATATTTATTTTTTAGAGACTTTTTTAAATTGGTTTACAGAAAAATCATAGAGAATATTCAGAGTTCCAAAATACCCTCCTTGTTGCTAAACCTTGCTTTAATTTGCTACTTTGTTACAACTGATGAAAGAATATTTTTTAATTGTTCTATTAACTATAGCGCATGGTTACATTAAGGTCCACTGTTGGTGGTGTACACTCATTTTTTAAAAAACATTTATTCTAGTATTAAATATGCAACTTAAAGCTTCCCCTTTTAACTACATTCAAAATCCATTTGTTCATATTGCTAAGTTAAAGTTCCATGTATTTTAAAACTCCTCTATTTAAATATTTATAAATGAAAAAGACTTAAATAAGTTGGTTTTTTTGTTGTTTGATTTGTTGTTTGAATTTAATCCTCGTAGGGTCCTTTGCCACTCATGGACCTGAAGTTTGATGTGTTTCCTTATTTTTAGACATATGTTTTTCTTCCTATGCACTCTCTCTCTCTATTCTTGTAGGAGTATTTTAAATATATGTATAATGTACCATTTGATATTGCCCCAGAGCTCTTGGATAGTTTTTCCTATACTTTATTTCTTGTTTCTTTAATTCCTATTGGCTTATCATCAAGATCATTGACTCTTTCCCCATCTGTCCTGACTCTACTGATGATCCTGTTGATGGAATTTTTATTCTTATATTGCACATGTTGTGCATGTGCTTTGTAAAAGTTGGGATCTACTTCATTGGTCCCAACCTAGTAGATTTCATCCCTATCATGCAGTTTCTCATCGTGTCTCATCTTCTCCACTAGATTTTTTAACATAGTAATTGTTAATGTTCTTTAGTCAAAAACCAACAAAAATAACTGTGGTTCAACAATTTGGTCTTATTACTCAGGGCAATGAGCAAGAACACATGCCATAGGAAATGCACCATTTCTAAGAGGGTTTTAGAAAAACTTTATAATAAGATTTAGTCTTTGGTTGTGTATCTAAGAAGAGGGCATAAAGAGCATTCATTTGGATACTGACAGAAAACAGGAGCAATTCTACAATTGAGTATCTCAAAAATTAGTAATTTTTTTTTTACTAAAGTTAGTATAAAGCTATAATTGGTAAAGAAATAGCAGTTTCTAATTTAGTAAGAAAGGAGGAGGAGCATATTTGGTATTTTGCAGGTCATATAGTAATCTTGTCAGAAAGGATCTCGGACTGCACCAGTCTCTTATGTGCACTTGGTAAAGACTGGCAGAGAAGATATTTACAGTGAATGCAAGCTCTTTAATTCTGTGGCTCCCTGTGTTTCCCAAATAGCACTCTAGCCTAGTCTAGGTTTTACCAATTCTCTAAATTTTATTTTTATTATTACTATCTTCTTACCCAGTGGACATATCTTTCTCCCAACCTCTATCAAAGGTGAATCCGTTCTTTTGTCTTATCTCAGCTTTGAGTGGAATTACCTTATTTGGTATTCAATTTCTTGGATTTTCCAATCCTTAAATTTCTGGTTGGTTCATTAAAAGTTATGATTTTGTAGTTTAATGGCTTTTTAAAAACAATATTATTCACACATTGTACTATCCATCCAAAGTGTACAATCAATGGCTTTCAGTATAATAAAAGTGTTGTATATTTATCACTGCAAACAATTTTAGAACATTTTCATTATACCAAAAAGAAAATTTTCATACTCCTTATACCCTCTATTGCTGACCTTTAGAATTGGTATACTACTTTTTTTAATAATAAAAATTATTTTTTTACAAAAATGTTAGATTTACAGAAAAATTGCACCAAAAATATAGGGATTTCCCATGTAGTCTCTCCCAACACCCAGACACATGGTTTCCACAATTATTAACACCTTTCAGTAGTGTGGAACATTTCTTACAATTGATAAACCAATATTGAATTATTGCTGCTAACCAAAGTCTATAGTTTGGCTAATAGTTTGTGCTATACAGTTTTCTAGGCTTTGACAAATGTATATCATGGGTCCATTATTGCAATACCTTACCAATCAATTTCACTGCCCTAAAAATGCCCTGTGTTCCACCTATTGATCCTTTTCCCTCCTTCTGAACACCTGGCAACCACTATCTTTATATCAATATTATGCGATCTTCTTTTGACACAAGATAATAACTGCAATAACAATAAATTTACTTTGTCTGTGGTTACACTAACCCTTTATGTTTGTTCATTCCTCAATGAGGTCTACACTCCATTGGTTTAAGAGAGGCAGGCCTGTCTCCCATAGATTAAGGAAGGCCAGGTCACCTACTCATTGCTCTGAGAGGGTTGGGCCTGTATGCCAGAAATTAGGGAGAATGTTGCCTCCACCTCATTATACTAAGGGGCTTGAGACACTATCCCCAGAGATTGGGTAAAGTTTGGCCATCAACCCGACGTTCTTTGTTCTTCGAAGGTGAAGTCTGGAGCTCATTTCCCACCCAGGTGCTTGGTGAGGTTGAAAACAAGAAAATGGCCATTGGGCAAGCCTGTGGAAAAGATGAGCCCCCTGAAGCCCCAAGGATTAGAGGAAACCATCATCTTAAGAATGACTTTCAGACTTTGAAATCTAATGAACTTTGCCCCACAGGTTTTGGAAATGTAGGGAACCAGTGACTAATGTTTCCTTCCAAATTTCTCCTTATAGTAAAGCAAGTGTTTATCATTTGTCTGTCCCTTTGTATATTGTAAGCAGATAAGTTGTTTTGCAAATTTCACAGGTCTACAGCCAGAGGGGAATTTGCCCCAAGAAAAACTGTGTTTCTTTAAACTGACTGTGATGTGATTTTTTTACTGAATTAAGGTTTTTGGTTTTTTTTGAATATAGTAATTTCTTTTTTGGAATTCAGAGGTTGGAGTGTGGCAGTTTAATATTATTTTTGAATTCCAAAAAGAGATATTGATTATGTTTGTATACTGATTTATTCCTCTGGCCATGATACCCTTGACTGTATGAAATTCAGGGTTTTACCTTTACTTAATTATGTTAAGAATAGGGCTTTTATTTGACTACATCATTAGCGTGTGTAGGGTTGAATCCCCACCCCCTTGGTGGGCTATATAATGGACACTCACTTAAGATAACACAGAAGTAGATACACAGAAAAGATACACGGAGGAAGATAAATAGCTCCATAGATACAGCAGAGGCACCAGGAAGAGAGATTAGCAATTCCCCTGATAGTTTACAATGGATCTTGTCCAGAGAACAGGGCAGCTGACCCTGGAATGAAATGAGCCTTGGGAATATAGCCAGTGCCCATACGAGCCTACAGTTGAGATCAGAAGCTGGACCCGTGGAGCCTTAAGAGGGAAAAGGAAGTCTGAACTCTCACAGGTGTTGACCACCATCTTGCTTCAGCACGTGGCAACAGAGTTTGGTGAGGAAGTAATCTAGAGTTGGACTTTTCAGGGTCTTTTAACTGTAAGCTTTTACTCCAAATAATTACCCTTTATAAAAGCCAAAAGAGTTCTGGTGCTTTGCATCAGCACCCCTTTGGCTAATACAGAATTTATGCTGAAATCACTTCCTCTTTTAAGGTATTGAACCGATAGTGTAAAACATCAATCATTGCTGATGGCCATCCCTTTGACTGATTGTAGATACAATCAGCCATCTATGCAATAAATTAACTGACTACTAAAAGCATAAATGTCCTTTTATTACACTTAGGCTAGTGCTTGCTTGACCAAAAACCTGTGCACAATTATCTGGCCAAGTTGACACATTATCCTAAACATTACAAACCCAAAGCATGAAAAAGGAAAGAAAAAAATGATAAGTGGGACCTCCTCAAAATTGAATACTTTGTACATCAAATTACTTTATCAAGAATGTGAAAAGGTTGTCTACACAATGGGAGAAAATATTTGCATACCTGATATCCAATAAGGGTCTATTATCCATGATATTGGAAAGATCCTTTAACTTAACAAGAAAAAGACAAACAATCCAATTAAAGATGGACATTATGCTTAGTAAAGCAAGTGAAACAGACAAAGACAAATATTGTATGATTTCACTATTATGAACTAATAAAGTGAGCAAACTCATGGAGTTAATAGCTAGAACAGAGATGAATAGAAGATAGAAATAGTATAGAAAATGGAAAGCTGACGCTTAATCTGTGCAGAATTGGTAAAAATGTTTGAAAATGTTTGGAAATGGGTAGAAATGGTGAAAGCTCATTATATTGTTTGTAATTAGCAGCACTCTTTTAGTTTGCCAAAAGGCTTCCAATGCAAAGACTAGAAATATTTTCGCTCTTACAAAGGGTATTTACTTAGGGTAAAAGCTTACAGATCCAAGGCCATGATAATTCCAAATCAAAGCTGGACTTCTGCTCTAGTTCACATTTATCTGTAAGCTATTAGGCATATAGCAGGCCTAGTATCCTCTTGAGCTGCTCCGTGGTCCCAGCCTCTTAGGGCTTTGTACTTAAGCAGTCCTTTCTCACACTGCAACATCAGACATACTGCCTCCCTTTTTCTCTATCTGTCCCTGTATAAGTCTGTATGTATCAGACCCAGAAAGGGCCCTCAACCTAATTTAATACAATCAAAGGCTATCATACCCAGAGGATTAGATTAGTTTATAAACATAATCTTTCTCTTTTTTAGATTCATAAAATAATCTCAAACTGCCACAAGCACTAATGTATGGGAATGCAAGTAGTTGAAAGGGAAAGTCTAAGGCCATGTACATCACTAGAAGATAAAAAATGAAACATGGGACTGTATAGCACTGTGCACCCTTTGTGGACAAAGTGTGGTTAATAATGCATATATAAGAATGTTTTCCTCTGAAACATAAAAAATATATGTTGATGCAAGATATTACTAATAGGGTGATATTTGGGCAAAACAGAACCAAAGCATAGTATGGAGTATAGGGAATAGTAATCTATTAATGTACTTTCATCAATGGTAAAAAAAAAATAAAAAGCAAGTGTGCTAAGTGAAAGAATTGAGACACAAAGTATTGACTATTGTTTGACTCCATCTTTACAAAATATAAATACAGATTAATTTTTAGAGATGGAAATAATTTGAAGTTACAGGGCAGGGGAATGATAGAGGGATTCAGAGGTGACTACTAAGGGGTAAGGTTTTTGTTTTTTTTTTCCTTTTTGGACTATTAAAATGCTCTAATATTGATTTCAGTGATGAATGCACAAGTCAGTTTATACCAAATGTTATTGATTGTACACTTTAGATAAATTGTATGGTTCGTGAATACATTTCAATAAAATTGATTAAAAATTGGGCAAAAGATTTAAAAAGAAACTTTTCTAAAGAGCAAATGCAGATGGCTAAAAAAAAGCACATGAAAAGATGCTCAACATCACTAGCTATAAGGGAAATAGAAATCAAAACAACCTTGAGATATTATTTCAAACCTTATAGAATGGTCACTATATAAAAAAGAGAGAGAAAATTGCAAGTGTTGAATAAGATGTGGAGAAATAAGAACCCTCCTTCATCATTGGTGGGGATGTAGAATGATACAGTAGCTGTGGAAGATTAATGGCTTTTTAAAACTGTTAGGTTTAAGGAAATGTACTTCGAAGATTTATACATGCAAAGTAGAATTGGAAGCTCTTTACTTACATTTAAATCTTATTCACTGATGTGGCTTTAAAAATCTCATTTTTGGATAACTGCACATTTTGAAGGACAATATCTGTCAGAGTTCTAATACGGCACCTGGAAAATGTAATGGAACCACATCTTAGGTGTAACTGGTCTCATCTTGTTCTTTTACAATCTTCTCTCCCTCTTCCTTGATTTTAGTTGTCTTCATTACTTTCCTCTTTTAATATTAATTTTACTTCTTTTAATGTCTTTGATATTTATCACTCAAGCTCAAAATCTGCAAATTCTACATGTATCAATCAATTGAATGATTTATCAAAACCAATGGAAAGTAATTTTCTAATACTTCTTTTTTTTCCCATCTATAATAGCTTTATTTTATTTTTTTTATTGTTCATAAAAATCAAGACTTTTCACAGTACATACCAATATTTGTAAAATGATATATAAATATATATGCATATATGTGTATTTTCTTACATAAATGTTATTTTATATATATATATATTTTAAAGGTGCTTAGATTACCTAATTATTACTCAGAAATTACAAGGATTCCCATGATTTCCTTTTTAACCTCTAATTTCAGACACTGAAAAATTGAAGACCTTTACTACTTCATTAAGCATTATCTAGAGGCCTGATAATGCAGTTAGCAAAGTAAAAAAAAACATTCTGTTCTTGCATTCTATGTACTAAAGTACTTAAAAGCAGGGACTCTGTAGCCCCTGAGTTGAGGTTTGAATCCTGGTATCACTCAACAGCTATATGGGCTTGAGCATAAACCTTATAGTTTTTATGTGGCTCTGTTTATCTAAATGTTGACTATAGGTAATAATAGGACCAACTCTTAGAGTCATCATGAGGATAAATGGCTTAGTAAATGTAATGCATTTACTTAATTTTCAGGAAATACAAAGCTGCATATAAGTGATCATACTTGTTACTATTAATCATTCTGTGACTCACCATTCATTCAAAAATATTTTCTGAATAAACTATATGTTCCAAGAATTATGTTATTTCCTGGGGATACAATTTTGTGGGCAAACATATACAATTTTTGTCCTTATGCAACTTACGGGGTCAGAGCTGTATTAGAGCTAGATAGTTATCAAATATTGAAAAAACAAAAGTTAAGTAAAGACTTTATCCAATGATTTGAAAGGGAGGTACCATAGAGTGGCTAAATCAATGAATTTATGCTTAATGCAAAGATATTTGAGAGATATGAGCAGTGAAAAGTTATAAACAAAAGAGGTAAAAATACCATTATTTTCTTATTGACCTTAGAGAGAGAAAATCATAAGAGACTGCTAGTTTTCACAGTTTGGATTCTACTTGTAGGGGAAAAAAAAAGTGGAATAATGGCATTTCATGCATATTAACCTGACATCTGTTTTTGTCTTACTTGTTGAATGAATTATCAGTCAGTTATTTTTAGCATAAATGAGTGCAGCCTTGCTCTTGCTGCTCACCTCTTCATTTCCCAGGGAACATTTAATTTTGTAAATTAGAAAGAACATTTAAACTGTTAAACCAGGAGATAAAGTTGATTGAAACTTTACCTTAAAAATTTGAAAGCTTTGTTTGAATGGTAAAACTCTTAAAAAATGATTGGGGAATAATGCAAATATTATAATTATTGTAAGTGATGGATATTTAGAAATACATTTGAAATAGCTTTTTCTTTATTCCAGAAACATCATCTCAGGAGATCATAGGAAAATAAATTTTAAGATGCTGTCGTTTCTAGTAGCTTAATTTCTTTATGAGACAACTTGTCAGTATTGTGTCTCTGAAAATTTGTTTCTTGTTGTTGTTAGAAGAAATTTGAGTATATATTTATATGAAACTCTACTCTCAAGCTTGAGCTTGGTTCAATAGAGATGTATGAGTTCTATATGCATAATTGAATAGAAAATGAAATCTTAAAATTATCAATTGGTTTACAAGCTTATACATAATAATTAAATCTTTGATACTTTGTTCTGATGTGATTAATATTGTGGAGGCATAAAATCAGCATCCTTGCTGGAAAAGAGTGTAATTCCTTGCAATAAAAGTAAATCTCCACTTTTAAAATATCTTCAAATAAACAAATCTCACAATAAAATTAAACAATTCATAATAAATGAGGAAGAAGCAGATGTGAGTTAAGGATATGTGAAACCATTTCCCAGGGATTTGTTCAGTTGTAAAAGTTTAGGAATGATTGTAAATGCAAGGTCATTTCTCATAGATAGAGGAAAAAGACAGTGATAGGAACTGAGAAAGGGTCTAATATCAGAGGAAATCTCAAAGTTAGGTTATCTTTTGAGAATTTCTAAAAAGTGTATATAGTAGCCAGTTTTAAATTATTCTTTATGCTATACTTTTATTTGTTTTCAAGGAACTTAATTATACATTCAGTAAATATTACCCTATAATCTCAATATATGTTTGAGAGTTTCAGTATAGATCTAATCAAGTCCTCTGAATGGATAGCGGAAGTCAATAATGGAGTAAAAATCTATGGTGTTGATCCAAACAATGCAAAAGGCATATCCAAAGGATAGATCTGAGGGTGTGAGTACACATGGATGAAGTACATAACTTTCTGGAAGTCCATCACAGTGATTCCAGAAGAGGAATTAAGTTCATGATGAAAGCCTAACTTATTGTAAACAATGTGAAGTTATATCTAGCCATCAAATCCTGAGGATATGACATCTGATTATAATTAGTGGAAATCCAATTACACAAAGACTGATAATAACAATATAAATTTATAATTGAATGTTTAATATGGATCGCTTTGTAAAGGGTCATAGGCATATAGTTGACACAATTTATCTACATTTATATGATGCTGCATTAAAGGGGTGATTAATGTTTTATCTGGAAATTTTCTATGACATGAAACAAGTATTAACTGAGAACAAAGGGTTTTCTTCCCATGTTTTTGATCACAGAGGTCTGGACTAATCACCAACATGTTTTTGTTTGACTCAATACAGAAATTCACTTTAATTATGGAACAATTTTTCTCAGTTCTTTACAATACCATTTTAACATCATTTTTCCTAAAAGTGTAGAGGATAAGATTCAGCATGGGAATTATAATAGTGTAAAATATAGATAAGATCATATCATAGTCCAAAGCATAGCTGAAACTTGGCCTTACAATCATGAAGAGGATAATACCATGTTTAATTGACACTCCAGTTAGGTGAGAGCCACAGGTGGAAAAAATGTATTGCTCCCTTTAGCAGAATGAATCCGCAGAACGGCCATCAGAATGAAACCATAAGAGATCAAGACAATTAGTATACTGTATATCTCAATAGAACTCACAAAGCAGAATTGTAAAAGTTGATTGAGGTGAGGGTCAGAACAAGAAATAGTGAGGAGTGGAGGGACGTCGCAAAACACATGTCTAATTTCTTTGGATGCACAGATGGATAGGCTAAAGGTGGCCACAGTGTATATCTTAGCATCCAAAATGCCATCAAACAAGAAGCAATGATGAGTGGCACATAGACTCAGGGTGACATGTTAACTGGATAAAGCAGTGGGTTGTCTATTGCTACATAACAATCATAAGCCATTGCAGCCAAGGGAAAACTTTCTGTACTCCCAAAAAAAGTAATAAAGAGAAGCATCTGTGTTGCAGAATCAAGAAATGAAATGGCTTTATCCACTGCCAAGAAATTGATCAACATTTTAGGTGTGACAGCTAAAGAATAGCAGGCATCCAAGAAGGAAAACACACTCAGAAAATAGTACATGGGGTTGTGGAGCTAGGAATCCCAAAGGACCAACAAAACCAGTCCCAAATTTGTTATCAAAGTAAGAAGATAGGTTGCTAGAAATAAGAAAAACAGGGAGACTTTCAGCTCAATATTATCTTTGAAGCCCATCAATATAAACATAGTGATTTCAGTTGCATTCTTCAACTGAATATTGTTTGTTTCCAAATCTGGTGGAAACCCTGACATTTCAATTTAAATTTATAGGTGCTCCAGGCAATATCTCATGAAATGAGTTCACCCAATTATATCCTCCTAGTTGTTTCTTGGAATAAAAAATGTTATCTTTGTCAGTGATGAGGTAGTCAATGACAAGGAAGCTCGACCCAAGTGTATGTACTTCTCTGTATAAAATAAATGAAGAAATTGTTCCATAACCTTTTTGGCTAAATAAGTCATGTAAAATAAAAGCTACCAATTTATGTAGTTCCTTTTCCAGTTAATTTTATGTTAAATTTTCTACCAACTGTTTTTATATTACATAATATAATTCACAAAGACATGGATATTGCTATTTTGTATCCAAAAATATTGCAGTGGAAGGTAAACACCTGAGTGCTATTCCTAAGTATGCTATAATGTGCATGAAATGCCTTTTTCATCAATGTTTTTAATTATAAAATGGGAGCAATCACATTCACATCACAAGATTTTACTGAATTTTAATTATTAACTATTTGAAAATTATTCCATTCAAGATGTTTCCAGGGGACTTGAAAATGTGATCAGTTAGACTTACATTTCAAGTTTTTTGACAGGGCTTTCTTTTCACAAAAAATATGTTTGTGTTCTGTCCTGGCAAGAATCCCATTCCAGTAGTCCTTCAGGAGCAGTGATGAAGGAGCAGCAGATGGTGTTCTGTAGGTAGATGTAACTTGTGTGCCATTAAATAAATAAATAAATAAATAAATAAAGTGCCAGCACTAGTAATTAACACCAACCAGAGTCAAGCCTTAGCACTTGCTTTTTCTAAGATTCACCATTTTCTCCTTAAATTCCCATATGTTCCTGGGCTTTCTGGTGTTAATTACTTTGAATTTTAATTTTAATAATAATGCAATAAGATGCCATGCTTTATGATCATAGAATAAAAGGAAATGCCAATAATTAATATTTTAAAATTTGTTTTGACTAAATAAAAAGTGACAATAACTTTATCAATAAATTTCCCATTTTTGGCCATTGCAACTTGTTATATCATTAGTGCTGTTGTTCAATTTTTAACTTAATACCTCTATTCTATGCTCACTATCCCTCCAAAGTCCTTAGGTAGATTTTATTTTTCAGCTTTTTTTTTTCCTTCTTTTTTTTTTTTTTTTTTTTTTTTTTTTTTTTTTTTTTTTTTTTTTTTAACTTATTTGGGTAGGTTTTGGAGACAAATTTCTGTCCACAACAAATCACAACAATTTCATCAATAAATTTAATTTATATAGGTAGTCTTTAAAATAATTCTGAATTAAATGTCATCTTACAATAACCAATAAATTGCTTATAAAAGCTATTTTAAAAAAATTAAATCACAATATTGACACAAGTAGTGTTTGATTTCAGTTTTTTTCTCTGCATTCCACATTCAGTGGAAGTGAAGAAAGAATAGTGTATGAACACAAATAATAATAAAGAAAACATTACAGAGGCATTTGTATATGGACTGAAAGCCTTAGTGACCGCACACAGTTAAATCCCGGATCCACTTTATGTAGGAGTGAAATGTAAACATGGTGGCTTTTGTTCTTCCTTTAACTTACCATAGACCATTCTTACATGAAGTGGCTCCTATATGTTCCAGGATTTAATGGAATGACACCTTTACCATGCATTAGGCTGTGCTGCATTCAGTGATGTACAAACAATTTTTATTCATGGGGTTACATTCGCTAAGATTTTGGATCTTGTGATGTTTACCTATCACGAAGAGAATGAGAAAATCAGCTTAAAATCACTGCAATGAGAATAAAAACATGTCTTTATATTTCCAGAAAGGCTCCTTCAAATGTAGGTAAAGGATTTTTTTCAATACATAAATAAATAACATCATGAATGTAAGGATACAGAACAACAACAAAAAAAAATGCTTATATGATCCTTAGAGAATGCTAGAGTAAAAATATATAATTAGGCTAAAATCCTATTTCTGAGTAAGTTCATACAGTTTACCCATGTCTTTTCAAACAGAAACACCACACTAAAAAATTGAATGGTCATAAAGGTATCAATTAATAATACAAATATGTATTAAAATATTTTGGTGATAAAATATTTGTCTGTTACATTTTCTCTTTCTCTTTATTTCTACCCCCGTCTTTTATCTTTTATTTCCCATTCCTCTTTTCTCTTCCTCTCTCTTACTTTCACTTTCTTCTTCTCCCTGGCTCTCCCCACTCTCATCTTTCTACTCACTTGTCTCTTTTCAAGAAAACATTGATTACATTTAAAAAAATATATTCTGGAAAGGGTCAAGCACAAAAAAGGATTTAGCAAGAAAGAAATCAGAAGAGTGAAAGGAAATAAAAATATGCAATTAAATTTCAAAGAATGTTATCAAAAGATAGCCTGCTAAAGGAATCCACTGCATAATACGTTTTGACTAACATACACCACAAAGTTTTCAGTAACATTACAAATCCACATTTTCCTAGCATTTTCGAGACAAGAAGATTGCGGTAAAGTAAGGGCCTAAAAAATCCTCTATTTACTCTGTTCTCCCTGAATTACAGTTGAGGAATAAATGTAATTTCGTACTTTCAAAACAAAAAATAACTAAGATTGACCAAAATTTTCAGGCATATCAAGTTCAAATTCATGAACATGGTGTCATTGCAGAATGCATGTATATGAGATGCCTTAAATATTTTATCATCTTTAATGTGTGACTGTATATGAAGGAGGCACATAATTGAAATTTTATTTCAATTCAATTTATAAAAAATAAAATAGCTTTAAATTTGTGTTTTTTTCCCATCAAAATACTGAGCAGTGAATGTCCCCTCCAAGCCATAAGCTAAATATTTCCTCCTGGAGTTAAATACATATGCTATCATATGATAGTAAATATATACTAAAATATCCTTCTATTGAGATTAATCCCAATTGTAGCAGTTTTGCAGTTTGATATAGTTATGAATTCCAAAAGTAGATATTGGATTATGCTTGTCAACTGGTCTGTTCATCTGGGCATGATTAAGTTATGATTCGGGCGTTGACTGGGCCACATCTGTAGGGTGTTGAGCCCTGCCCCTTGGTGGAGGGGTCTTAAAGATAAAAAGACATGGTAAAGGACAGAGTTGGAGTAGTTTTTGAGTTGGACTTTTGATGTTGGAGTTCTGATGAGGAAGGAGAGAAGGCCCTGGAAAAGAGATGAGCCATTCATCTGACAGTTTACAGCTGTCCTTGTGGAGAGAGGCAAAGCCTAGAAATCCTCATAGTCTACAGCTGACCTTGTGGAGGAAACAGAGCACCTGAGCCCAGAGAGAAATGAAGCCCCAGGAAGAGAGGAACCCAAGAAGCCTGAACCCTGGCAAATGTTGGCAGCTGTCTTGCTCCAACATGTAGCAACAGATTTTGGTGAAGGAAGAAACGTATGCTTTATGGCCTGGTAACTGTAAGCTTCTACCCAAAATATATACCCTTTATAAAGACCAACAGATTTCTTGTATTTTGCATCAGCATCCCTTTGGCTGATTAATACACCAATGAAATACAATATTCTATATTATTAGGCTTAAAAATGCATCTCTGTTACCACATTATGGTTTTGCAAATCTGAACAAAATAATACGATATTATGCTTAAATTGACTGGGGAGTTAGTATTTTTTTTGTGCATTATCTCATGTAATCTACATAGAAACATGCAAACTAAATAATTTAGTGCAGTCTTATAGATAAGAAAACTGATGTTCTTTTGACATTAACTTAACGAAAGCAGCACCATTAATCACTAGCATAACCAGGATTCATGCTAAAATTTCTCCAAATCCACACTCTAATAAGCTGTTTTCATTTGACCCTATTGGCAATCCTCATGTGACATGCCAAAATTCAAGAATTTGTCCTCTAATAAAAATTAAAAATAATATCTCCACTTTTTGGAATTCTTTTTTAAGTCATCAACCTTAAAGAGACCATGAAATTAAACAAAGAAACTACAGTGGACTTTAGATCAATTAGCTAACTAGTGAAATACATTTAAAATACATTTCTCTTCCTCTATCAGAAATAAAATGTGATTTGGAATTGGCATATACCCAATGCACAGTGGAATGTCCATAATCACTCCATTTAAAAATTTACCTAATTTTAAAATATAGTCCTTTATTTCTACCGTCCTTTTTCTGTTATCTTCAATCTTGAATATTATAGCAAATTTCTAATTTACACCTCTTTTGAACTAAATAGAGACTCTTTCCTATATTCTTGCTATGTTTACTGGTAGGCATGAAATTCAATTTTTAATAATACAAACATAAGTAGAACACATATCTAATTTAAATATTAAAGTATAACTCTATTTTGAGATTCAAGTTTATATTTTCTAAAATAGTATGTAATTGTAAAACCATTCCTTCTACCTGTGGAAATGAACTGATCACACAATTAAGGTATATTATGAACATTTTTCAGTTGCATTCTTATACCGATTTATCAAGTTCTTCTTGAAGTTCACAGGGGATGCTCCAAGGAGAAAATACTCCATCTTCTGGGACAGAAGAGGAACAAGATGATTTTTTTTTTCTGTAGTAAAGAAGTAAAGGTTTCTGGAACATCACACTACATAATAAAATTGATTATATGAATTCATTCTGACCTCTGGTGAAATGAACTCTCAATGGAAGTTATATGGCATAGAATTGGAAGAATAATCTGCTCATAAAATACATAGTCCTAGCCTGATAATCCTAGTCCTAGTCATAATAAATTAAACCCCTGAACCCAGTTTCCTCTTCCTGGAATATAATCTGTTTAATTCACTCAAAATTCCTATGAACATGTACATAATGAAATAATTTGAAAGCATAACCTATGGCAGATTTTATAAATGTTTAATTAAAATTACTATGTTTTTATTTAAATTGTCATCTGATATACTTCTAAGTGATATAAGAGATAATTTAACCTGAATTTCATGAAAGAGATAAAATACAAATATTATAAACTTATGGATAATAAGTACAAACAGGGGAGTTGGGGCAGCCATCACTTAACTGTAATATTCTTTATGGTAGAACACTTGAAGTCTAAATGCCTGGTAGAGTTAAAGGTCTCATGTTTTGCCTTATGTATGCTCATTCCTTATATTAGGAATCCTATATACTGATCTATATTATTATTTATACTGGTATATATTATAGTATATGTAATACACATATATTATATTACATTAACATAGAGTAGGCTATGGTAATCAGAAATTCTTGGAAAATTTTGAAAAATCCTTGGACTTTTGTCTCCACCCTCAGAGATTCAAACTCAGTAGATATATAATTGTGTCTATCTATTCAGAAAACACAATCTGAATTAAAATGAATACATAAATGAAGAAATATTTTACTCATAGGCATCTGTAGCAGTTTGATATTATTGATGAATTCCAAGAAGAAATATTGGATTATGTTTGTAAACTGGTCTTTTCCTTTCAGAGGTTTTCCCTTTACTTGATTAAATAATGATTAAGGCTTTGATTGGGTCACATCAGTAGGACATTTCATCCCTGTCCCCTTGGTAGGTGGGGAGTCACAGAGAAACTGTACCAAAAGAAGTGAGGTTGGATTCTTGAGCTGGAGCCCCAGGAAGTAAGCACACAGAGGAGATTGGTCATGAAGAAAGAGAGAAGGCCCCAGGAAGAGAAACAAATAGTCCACACAGCTGACCTTGTAGAGATAACAGAGCAGCTGAGCTCGGAGAGTGACAAAGCCTAGAGAGCCTGACAATGGAGCCTTAAGAAGAAGAGGAAGGCTGAATGTAGGCAGCCATCTTGCTCCAATAGGTGGCAAGAGATTTGGTGAGGGAAGTAACTTATACTTTATGGCCTAGTAACTGTATCCTTCTACCCCAAATAAATACTCTTTATAAAAGCCAAAAGATTTTTGGTATTTTTCATCAGCACCTCTTTGGCTGACTCATACAGAATTTGAATAGGAAAAGAACCAATTAGTTAACAGCAATTCTAAAATGAGGTATAGATTCATTGCAACCCCAAATTAAAGCTTTTTTTTTTT
>JAQZBX010007927.1:0-49286 GCA_029593785.1 Cabassous unicinctus | reverse complement strand
CAAAAATAAAACCCTGAACCCATTTAGCTATTACTTCTCTTTCTCCTCCCTGTCAGCCATAATAACCACCAATCTACTTTTTGTCTCTATGGATTTACCTCTTCTGAATATTTCATATAAATGAATTGTACAATATGTAACTTTTTGCGTCTGGCTGCTTTCACAAAGCATAATGTTTTTGAGGTTCATCTGTATTGTAGTGTGTCAGTACTCCATTATATTTTCTTTTCTTTTTCCCCATTTTTTGGGCTGAATAATATTCCATGGTATGTATATATCACAATTTGTTTATCCTTTCATCTGTTGATTGACATTTTGGTTGTTTTCTACCTTTTGTCTCTTGTGAATAATGATTCTATGAATATGCATGTACAGGAATGTATTTCAGCATCTGTTTTCAATTCTTTTGTGTATATACCTATGAGTGGAGTTGCTAGGTCATATGGTAATTGTATGTTGAAGTTTTTGAGGAACTGCCATAATGCTTTCCACAGCAGCTGCACCATTTTGCATCCCCATCAGCAGTGCACAAAGGTTCCAATTTCTCCACTAGTGATTGCCCCTTAGAAGGTTTGCAATGATTAACAGGTCATAAGACCGTGAATCAATACCCCTGTGACATAAATTGAAGAAAGGCAACCTCCAGCCATAACCCACCTGTCCAATTGAGCAAGCCATCACAGCCCATCCCTTCCCAAGACTAAACAAAGTGGAGCAGATAAGGGCCTTCACCCCCTTAGGGCCCAAGCACCACTAACCCCTCCCACATTCCCAGACCTTCTAGCCTACTCCCTGCTGGCCATTTGGCCCCAGGCTGTACTTGATTTCCCCACCTATTGATGTACTGTATAAAGTCATATCCCCCACCTTCCACTGGTGGGCTGAATTCTCTCTTCAGACCCACTCCATTGGGAGAGCTTCCCAAAAAACTTTGTCTCTAATCATCAGTCTCTGCATCCCAGTGAGCGCCATTTTTCTCTAATACAAACACTTATTATTTTCCATATTTTTGATGATAGCCATCCTAGTAGATATGAAGTGATATATCATTATGGTTTTGATTAGTATTTCCCTAATGACTAATGATGTTGATCATCTCTTCATGTGATTGTTAGCCATTTGTAGGGCTGAAGGTCTTGAAGGAAAGCTATATTTATCTAAAATAGGGCCCACTTATTGGGGCATCAATAATTTACAGAAAAATGAAGGAAAAGTGCATCCAATTGTTAATGAAATAAAGATGGCTTTAAAAGTAAGGGTAGACTTTCTAAACTGAATAGTCATGGAAAGTCAAATGCCAAAAATGAATATGTTTTGAAGGATTTTGGAGATATTTAATTTTATGTGCAGAAGTATTAAAAAGGTGGTTGGAAACATGGGTATGGATCTTGGGAGTGAGGATTGGCTGTAGATAAGACTGAACATTTTCAAAAAGGGGAAATGTGGCAATAAGGAAGCAGCTCTTGTTAAATCAGTGGTCCTAGAGTTAGATGTCTCTCATTCTCATACTTGACTATTCCATTATCTTTACTGTGTTCTTTTCTCCTTTACTTTATGTATCAGCTGTCCAGTGATTGAACACTGTTTTAGTTTGCCAAAGGGCTACTGGTACAAAGTACCAGAAATGGATTGGCTTTTATAAAGGGGATTTATTTGGGGTAAAAGCTTACTCTTCCAGGAAGTGGATATAACTCAAGTGGTTGAGTGTCTGCTTCCCATGTATGAGGTCCCAGGTTCAATATCCAGTACCTTCTAACAAACAAATGAACAAAAAACCAATTCTCATTGGGGAGTGGATATAGTTCTCTGGTTGAACACCTGCCTCCCACGTACGGGGTCCTAAGTTCAATCCCTCTTACCTCCTAAAAAAGCAAGCAAACAAAAAAACCTTAACATTCCAACTCAAGGTACCATAAGAGATGCTTTCTCTCCAGAGTCAGCTGTCACATGGTGAAGCAAGATAGCACCACTCCCTGCTGAGGTCATTGCCTTTCTGCAGCTGTAGCAAACCTGGCATAGGGCTTGTCTCTTAAGGGCCTCCTTTCTCAGTCTTGGTGGTTTTACTTTCTTCCCAAGTTCAGCTGTAAGCTATTAGGCATATAGTTATTTCTCCCTGGGCTTTGAGTTCCTCAGGGGCTTCTCTCCTTTCAACTTAGCTGTGGGTGAAACTGGAGTCCTTTCTCTCATCACTCTAGGGTCAAATATGGTGGCTTCCTTTATCTGTGTCTCTGTCCCTCTCTCTGTGTCTCCATTTATAACAGACTCAAGCTGAACCACTGACATAGTACAATCAAAAGCTCTAAAGCTATCTTACCAAGTAATCTAATCAAAGGACCCTCAACTGAATTTGATGCAATCAGAGGGTATCACATCCACAAGAATAGATTAGTTTAAAAACATAATCTTTCTCTTTTTGGGATTCATAAAATATTCTCCAAACTGCCACAAACACCAATGAGATCATTGAGTTCTGCTATGCATTTATAGAGACCTTGTAATTTCCTGGCAAAGCTGAAAGGCCAGATTTCATTGTGGTCATGGGAGTGGAAGTTTGTTTGCTTGCTTATTTTTCCAAAATCAAGTGGTGGTTGCCTTACTCACATGCTTTTCTCCAACTACAGTTTTGAATTTCTCCAAATTCTAAATGGTTCTTTTGCATGTGCATAACGTTTATTAGACTATTGAAAGTAGATCAGTCTATCTGAAAATGGGCTAGTTTCCATGACAAATGTACAGTATATATCCATTTGAGATTTATTGAAAAAAAATATCCTGAATATTAAGTTTCAAGGAAGCCTCATAGAGGAAGAAGAGAAGGTTAAATTTTCTAAAACAAATCTTTGTTTGAGAGGAAAGAATGCAAGAGTTCCTAGAACATTCCCCTTCTGAGTTTGATTACTTACTTTTTCTGTTCAAGTTCTAATAGAGTGAGCTCTTCACCCTGGAAGACTCTGGCAGTATACACTCCAAAACAAACAAACAAAAGTTTAGCCTACCACTTCTTGCTCTTAAATGTTTAGGAGGAGATTTTGTTTGTTTGTTTCTTTTTTTGTTTTTCCTCCTAGTAATTACGTAGATGTTTGGCAAGTGACTGGAATGTCTGTGTAAGCTGTCGCTGTTCTCTGGGAATAAGTGACCATCACTTAGATGAATGTGAACATGGACAGAAACAATTGTGAACCTTCCCTCCCTAGTGTAAAACTTTGAAACCTTAAAGAGAAAAATCCAGTTACTCAGAAATTGGATTACCAGGTTGATTTTCTTCATAGCATCTCTCACTTTTTATATTACTTTTAACATACATGCTTACTTGTATATGACTTATGTCCATCTCCTTTACCTGTAAATAGAAAGATAGACACATGTTCACTGTTGTGTTCCCAGTCCTAAAATAATGATAGGCACATAGTAGGTTTTCAATAAATATTTCCTAAATGAATGAGTAGACTAATAAAAATATTTCTTCATTTTAAAGGGGGAAAATTGAATTAAGGTTAAGTGATTTACCAAAGGTCTTATAACAAGTTTAGAGCAAGACTTGAAGTAGAATCCTGTCTCTGTATTCTTAAACCAGGGTATTATGCCTGTATTTCTTCGATTTTATCTATTATAACTGTTTGTTTACACAAAGGGCATTTGGAATTTCAGATTAATTATATGCCAGCCCTAAGATAATGAATTCTTATTTGAATGTGTTTTGTAAACCATTGATATTGCAATTTTTCAGTTGAGATTTTTCCTCACATTTTAGTGCATTGAATAATCCTCATAAATATGAAACTTGTATTTGTCTTCCATTATATAGAACTCTAGCAAAATTCTTCCATTAGATGATATAAAACAAAATTATAATAACTGGTTTAAGGAATAGACTTATGTTCATATTCATGAATTATTTTCTGGTTCCAAATTTGAAGCATATTTTTATTTGTACACTAATATTTTTTTCAGTTATATTTTTATTTTAAATGGATTAATTTTGCATTTTACTATTACACTTTTATTCCAAAATGTACTTGATTTTGATGGACTAAGTTAATTATAGTGTTTAAATTATTTCCTCCCTCCTTTTCTTTATCCTTTCCTCCTTTTCCTCTTTCTTTCTATGATGCAGCAGTTCTTTACTTGGTGGAGTATTGGCATTGTGCTATTCTTGACCTGTGTGATGATTACATAGGAGTTAGCTTTTAAAATTATAGCCTATAATTGTAAATTATATATTTTTATAACTGTGTCTTCTATGTACATTTGTGCATATATATTACATAAAAACTTTAAAAAATGCAAGCAGACATATGTAACAAATGCTTTTAGTCTGCAATAGATTTAAATTTGTTAATAATAAATGTGTATACACTATTATTTCTAATTCTCAGAAATTTATGAAAGTTTCAGGGTGTGCATTTCTATTCCACTTCATTTATGAATGAACATCTAATCAACATTGCTCATAAGTGATTTATTTCACTTATATATATTTTGGTTAGGCATGTATTGAATGGCACAAAGTAAATAATTAAGAACTGCCTTTTTATTTCAAATTTTATTTTTATTATAAGTAGTCAAGTACATTTTTTTTTTTTTGCCAAATTTCTACGGTACAAGGTAATTTCAAGAACTTTCAAATGCTTTCCTTAAAATTTCTGTAGATTACATGTAGGCACATATAATGAAGGATGCTATCTAACCTCTGGTGGATGAAACACATTTCATAAACTTTTGCTCTTTTATTCATTTGCACAAATATATTTTTCAACAGAATATAATTTTGTTTAGATTTTTCTGTCAACAGAAAACAAAGTATACTTTTGTCCATAAATTTAATTGTCAGTTTATTGCTTTATGGATATATATCTGTGGGTTCCAAACCCAAGTAAGGATTCTCTTCTGTAGAAAAATTTTAATGCTTTAACTGGGGAAATTTCAAAAACAGACCTTGATATCCTTATATAATTTGTAACACTGAGTGCAAGGACAATATGTTATATTCACTTATATTGACTTATTTTCTATATGACAGGATAGTTTTGTACAAATATAGTCATACTCATGAATAAAATACTGAATCTTGAGCATAGGACCTTGGAACCATAGAGTTCCTCAAGATTACTCTTTTGATTAACTTGCCTTGGAAAATGAGAAAATAAGGATGGTGAAAAGTTAAAAAAATATATTTTATTAGGAACATAATCTTTTCATCATGTATACAATAGATGTTTGCCTCTTTTATTGTAGTGTAATTAAACTTGATTCCAAGAAACAAGATAAAAATTGAACCCAAAAACTTTGGGAATGAGCTTCCACTTGTGAGCATGAAACCTGGAGGGCCATGTTCACTCTGTGATTTGATGACAGAAGCAAGGGGAGAATGCTATAAAGGCTGAACTCTGATTGTCTTGCTGGAATTCATTTTTGGGTGGCCCAAATAAACTGTCTTCCTCTTTGAACAAACAAGTGTGGAAGTCTGGAGTGCAGCAGCTGTTGAGCCATGGTTCAAGTGCTCTTTCTACCCTACAAAATTCTCTCTCATTGCTCCATTATGTGGGCTTTGCTTCTGGTTTGGCACAGTTATTTAACTTGAGAATAAAACAAGAATTAAATGTATTATTGAAATTACCTGATAGTTATTGAGTTTAGAGATCTAAGTGAAATGTAAAGAGCTTCATGCCTTAGGACACAACATGGCACATGATTGTTAGTGGAAAGAACTCTGAGTGATTGAATAAATGAATGAATCAAGTGCAAAGAATTGGAAAAACATTTGTAATGACTTACAATTTGAAGGAAGTTTGGTGCTGCAAGAGTAGGCCAACCTTGTCTAGTATTTTGGAATGCTAAGGAGAATTAACATACAGTTGAGAGGAACACAGGTGGATTTACAGAGTAGTAGATCAAATATAAGATGCGTTTTGAAAAATTACAGTCGGTATATTTCATGGTGGAGTTGGCACTTGACGTAAGTAAAGGTTTAAAATAACATAAGATTTCTTTTTGTTGTGGTGGTGTCATCTTGCTGCACCAGCACTCTGCGTGGGCCAGCTCTCCTTCACCAGGAGGCCCTGGGAATCGAACCCTGGACCTCCCATATGGTAGACAGGAGCCCAATCACTTGAGCCATATCAGCTTCCCAAGATTTATTTTTCCTTGTCCTTTTTACAAATTGTGGCAGGAGCAGTGAATCCTCATTAATTTGAATACTTCTTATTTGGAAACTGGAGTAATTTAAGTAAAATTATCCTTCCTTAACAGAGATAAGGTTTGATAAGAAAAAATCTATTTTAAAGCAGTTTGATTGAGATATATTCACATACCATACATTCCATCCAAAGTCTACCATCAGACTTGATGCATTCATCACTATAATCAAATTTAGAACATTTTCATTTCTCCAACAAGAAAAAACCCACCACCTTAGCAGTCATGTCTCAATCCCTCTATCTTTCCCTAGCCCTACATAACTGCTAATCTAATTCTGGCTCTATAGATTTATTTATTTTTACATTTCATACAAATGGAATCATACTGTAATCAAGGGTTAAGAGTTAACAAATAATTATGATTACTAAATCATTATAAAGCTGCCTTTATATTATAAAATAGCAAAAGGCTAATATTTGAAATTACTGAAGCTAGCTAGCATGGTCTTACCCCTGTTTATAGTTACTCTAGACCAGGGATTCTTAACAAGAACCGTAAACTTGAATTGAAATTCAAAAAAACATTATTCTTGTCTTGGTGTGGGTGTGATATATTTATTAAATAATACACAGTATAGTGTGGACTTACTAAGGGATCCATAGTTTTCACCTGACTGACAAAGGGGTCTGTGGAACAAAAGTTAAGAGTCCCTGCTCTAGACTTAACCTCACCCTCCTGCATGCTTACCTTTGTGATGGTAATTCTAGGTTGACTTTACCTTTGTTTGTAGATTGGCCTCACCCCTGTGCATACTTACTTCTGGGATGGTAACCACGCCAATTACCTCTGTTTAATATCCATATGATAGACCTTATAACTGGCCTTTGTTCTGTATACCCTTATCCCAAATCCTTGAGACTGACCTGGTTTGCTACCATACCCCTTTCCATCTGGTCCAGCCCTTTAATGTTTATTAATGAAGGAAGCTGTATCCAGCTCCACCCTAATTATTCATTAGCACCCTGATGTAATAAAATATTAGAATTTCTGCAGCTCGGGGAGGCAGTTTTTGGGCTGTCTTATGTGACTTACCTCCTTTGTTTGCACAACAAAATAAACTTTTTCTCTCTTTGAAATCCTGTTATTTCAGGAGTTGGCTTTACAGATGCATAGGAGAAAAGAACCCGCTTTTGCTCGGTATCAATACCATATGTAATATTTTGTGTCTGGTTTCTTTCATTTAGCATAATTTGAAAAGAGCATTCTCAAATACCCTCCTATTGTTGACACTTAGCATTGGTGTGTTACCTTTGTTATAATTAATGAAAGAATATTACAATATTACTGTTAACTATAGTCCATAGTTTGCATTAGGTGTATTTTTCCCATATACCACTCTATTATTAATACCTTATAATAGTAACACACACTGGTTATAGTTCATGAAAGAACCTTCTTGTATATATTTGTACTATTAACCACAGTCATCATCCACAACAGTGTTCTGTGTTATACAATGCCATGTTTTATTCTCTAGCTTTCCTTCTCATAACTTACATGACCCCAAACTTCCCCTTTCAACCACATTCACATACATAAGTCAATGCTGTTAATTACAGTCACAATAATGTGTGACTATCACCTCTATCCATTTCCAAACATTTACTATCAGACTAATTAGAAATCCTATCCAAATTAAGCATCAGCTTCCCATTCTCCACCTCAATTCTCTCTCCTGGTAACCTATATTCTAGATTGTCTAACTCTATGAATTTGCTTATTGTAATTAATTCATATCTGTGAGATCATACAATATTTGTCCTTTTGTGTCTGGTTTATTTCACTCAACATAATGTCCTCAAGGTTCATCTGTGTTGTTGTATGTATCAGGACTTCATTCTTATATTCATTTTTAATGCGATTTATTGTTATAAGACTTTGACATTTTATATGGAATAGTGCTTGGCATATAGTAACTACCCAAATGTTTATTATTCAACTGAACGTGTATTAAGTTTGGTCACAGAAAGCTATGAATCAAGAGCTTGGTCACCTTTGCTGGTTTTTCCTAGGGCTTAGTTCTTGGGCTTCTCCATTCTATGTCTGAACTGATTGATGGTACTTTCATCTAGTCTCATGGCTTTAAATATCATCAGTGTACTGACTATTCCCAAATGTAGAGCTGGGGCCTGGAATTCCCCCCTAAATTCAAGACTCCTATACTCATGACTTGCATTATCTAATAGTCATTTCAAATGTAACACATCTAAATCTGAATTCATAGTATATAAAACAATACTTGTACCTAGTAGGTACTCAATAAATGTTCACAGAATGAATTATATACATTAACTATGTTAGCCTGAGATTTTGTTATAGTTTTATATTTCATTTAAACTGTTCTATATTAATAGAGTGGCCTTACTTACAAGATATATTTGGATTAATATGAGCTTCTAGCAATGGTAGGCTGCAGCTGGTTCACACAGGTTCTCCAGAACTGATTATACACATCTCTTTGCAACTCTACCTTCTTTAATACCATGTTTGTAGTTTGTGGGAGTGTATACACATTAGAAATTGTCAAATACTATAGATAAGAGCTTTTTTTCCTTCAGAGATCCAGTTGTTAAACATTTTAGCACATCCCTGGTTGTTGGATAATATATGGTGGTTTGAGGAAGGTTATTGGGCCAGGTTATTTGAGAGTAGGGATAACTTTTAGTTATAGACTATAGCCAGGTTCTCCATTGTACAAATTTTGAGTGTTTCATTCACTCAGTCGGGTAAGTAAATAACTGCTTTCTAAGGGAGACCAATCAGGAGAATCTGCATTGTAGAAGGAAGTTCAGTTAGTCACGAGATGGGAAAGGACAAAAGAAGAGTAGGTAGTTGTGGCAGTTTGGGATTATTTATGAATCCCCAAAAGAGAGTTTATGTTTGTAAACTGGTCTGTTCCTCTGGGTGTGATACCCTTTGAATGCATTAGATTCAGCTGACATATCTTGATTAAATTACCTGTTAAGATTAGGGCTTTGATTTGATCAAGTCAGTAGGGTGTAACTCGGTTGAGTCCTGCCCCCTTGGTGGGCTGGTAAAAATGGACACTCACTCAAGAAGACACATGGAAGAGGAGGGAACTTGGTCATTTCAGTCTTTCCATGTGACAAAGGAGAAGGCTCAAACAGTTAAAGCACTGGGAAGAGAGATGAGCCATTCGCTTGATAGTTTGCAGCTGAAGAGAACAAAGCACCTGAGTCCTGGAAAGAAACAAGCCCTATGCCAGACTGATATAGGAAGCCCTGAGAGAAGAGCCCTATGCCAGCTGAGATCAGAAGAAGCTGGGCCCACCGAGCCTTAAGAGGAAGAAGGAAGGAGAGACCAGGCAGAGATCGTTTGATATCTTGCTTCAACATGTGGCTACAGACTTTGGTGAGAAAGCAGCCTTGGGTTGGACTCTTTAGGGCCTTGTAACTGTAAGATTTTACCCTAAATAATTACATTTTATAAAAACCAACAGATTTCCGGTACTTTGCATCAGCATCCCTTTGGCTGACTAATACAGTACTTGACATCAGTGGCAGTCAGTACATTTGTGACTGCTGCAGCTAGTGTTTGAATGAGCAAAGGAGTAGAGTAGACCCTTCAAAATGATGGTGTGACGATGACTAGATAGTTATAGACCTCATCCATATGGGTAGAAATGTGGGAAGAGTTCCATTCCTAATGAGGAACTGGAAACTAGATAGGGACATTTTGCAGAATATTAGTCAGAGATGGAAGGAATAATTAGGAAGACTAATAATTTAAAACCCATTAATTTTTGTTTAGTTACCTTTAATGTTTGTTCAACACTTAGATCACTGGTTCTCAAAATTGAGCATAATCATCATCACCTGGAGAACTTGTTAAACCAGAGATTGCTGGGCCCTACCCCAGAGTTTTTGATTCAGTAGGTTTGGGGCACAATCTGAGAATTTGCATTACTAACAAGGTCTCTGGAGTTACTGAGACTGCAGGTGTGGAGATCACACTTTGAGTACCACTGATTTAAAGGAAAAGCAAGATGTACAGAGGGAAGGTAGAAACAGAACTAATGGTGGCCATGCCCAGTCTCTCTAATATGGTTCTGAGCAATGTTAAATGCTAGTTCCAAATTTAGTCACCTCAAAATTCCTGCAGTTAGACAGACCCTTATTTCCTGGAAGGCAGTTTAGCTTCCTTGAGGTCTTATTCTTCCTATCCATAAAGTGGCTTGACCAACAACAGCATATAGTACTCTTCTTGAGAAGAGTGCTGATGATCGGTTTTCTCATTATGTTTCAAGTAATAACTCAGATGCCTAGTGATATATTTTTTAATTGTCCTTGCCGGCAAGCCCTTCAATCCAGTTTTGATCTGCCACAGTTTGGACACTATTGAGTCTCAGTGGTGATTAAGATGCCAGTACTTATCCCTCTCCCAGTGAATATGAAATATATGGGAAGCAAGACTTATTATGGGCCCTGCTGGCTAGGGAGCAGAAATGATGGCAAACCTTCCTTTTCAAAGTGTGTGCAAGTGTGTGTGTGTATGTGCGTGCATGCAGGGGAGAGAGGAACAGAAAATGAGATGTAGAATATTTGAATTTACAGGTAGAAGAAAGTATCAAACTGTATGTAGCTGGGAAGACTTAGGAAAAGTAAACTAGAGGCTGCTACAAATATTTTTGTCCTTTATAATAAGGTCAGTCACCTAATACAAAAATGTATTAGCATCTTCTGTGTATATGTTATACTGATACAACCCACTTGCTAATTACAAGTATTTTAAAAATCTATTCATTGAAAGAAATCTCTCAAGGACGTCTACAAGTATGCTTCTCAGAGAATGAAAGATGCAGTGGATGAGCTTGCAAGTCTTCTTTTTGCTAAAGATGGTGTTTTGAGGCAGCAATTTATATTTCTTTTTAAAAATATTGTAACATATTGACTTCTCATTAATTTAGAAAGACTTTTCTAGTTAGTCTAAATTGTGAAAATTTTTCTCTCTTTACTAATACTTTGGTCCTACAAGCTTGATTAGGTGAGAAAATAATTAGAAGTTTAGTGGAAAACTGTGCCCATAGGATCAGGTAGAAACGTTAGGAAGATGTTTGCATCATAGACTGAAGGGTGTCTAATTTTCATTTTGTTAGCTTCTACCTTTCCAGTTTATTATTATTTAAGTAGATTTGTACTACTTTAGTGATTCTGCACCCTTGCCTTTTAAAAAGCACCTTTTGAAAATTGTAATTTCTGGGTACCACCCCTAGATTTTCTAGTTTAATTGGTCTAGGATGGGACTAGGAATTGGAAATTTTGAAAAAGAAAGCTCCCTAGCTGATTTTGATGAGCAGTCAGGTTGAGAACCACTGCATTAGAAAAAAGCAAAAATCATGTTATCTTGGAGCAACTGAACATATACATTTTGGTAATTTTCCAAGATCAGTGGCTAAGTCTGATGATTCTATAGTGGTTTGTAATTCACTTAATTCTTTAATATAAACATATTTGTACTCTACCGTAGTCTTGTGATATGCGCAAGGGAGATGATGTTATACTCACTTTACAGAAGAGAATGTTGAGATGTCATATTAATTTTGTAAATTTCATTAGTATTTAGTAAATATATGGTTAGGTTATATGTTGCCAAACACTGGGATGGAAATTTCCTGTTTCATAGCATGAGGTTGATACATCTGGACATTTTATTAAATTCTTTCCTTTTCAAACACAAACTTGACCCTCAATGGATATATCCTTAGCTATGTTTTCCTCTTCTTTTGCAGCTAATATTAGCTGTAAAGGTTTTCAGTCATGGTTTGCCTTTATCATCCTTTTTTATTTTTACTTATTTATCACATTCAGGATGTTTACAGTATATTCCTAACTTTGGGGCCATTATTAAGCTTAGAAGTGACATTAACCTTCCCAGAGAGAATTGTCGACACAGGAAGGCTGACAGCTTGATCCTTTAATATGAAATCACAGGTTTGAAAGGTGAGCAATTGACCTTGAAATCTTCCCTTTGCTGCCTACTGGACTCTGAGCAGTCAAGTCATTCTGATTGAAGGGCAAGGTGGGCCACTTACTCTTTGCCTTTCACTACCCTTTCTATGGAAGATCCAATCTCCATTAGAAGACTTTTGAAAAATGCCATAGGCACAGCTGCAAGAAAGATTTTTTTTTTATGTTAGCACATTAGTGCAATAGTTTCCAGGCTTGTTGAATGCCATGATGAGTGCTTTTGTAGTACAGCTCACATCTTCAGAACAAATGTGTGGCAGAGTCATGATTTGAACTGAGTTACTGACTCCCAGACTTGTACTCAGACCAGCAGATCCTGCTGTTATCCAGCTGTTTGCTATTATAGATTTGGGCTGAGTAGCAAAGAAAAAGATGGCATGGAATGACATAGTTGGTTCAGCAGATGTAAATATATGGGTCAGGAGCTTGATGCTTCTGTCAAAGATAAGTAAAAGGAGAATCATCAGTGGTCATTTTAATAAATACAATGATGAAAGAATGGGAATGCTTAAAGAATGCAGTAGAATACTTACAAAAGCAGGTTTTCTCTGGATTTGTCGACATGGCAGGACAAGAGAAATTTTCAGAAGTCACAAGTGGGCACTTATGATCCTGGGATGGAAATACCTTAAGGGGAAAAATTGAAACCATTTCTCAAGGGGAATTTGGATACGTCTTTGTTCTATTCACTCCTTCTAGCATAGGCAGAAAGTTGCAGAAGGAGCAGAGACTTTGGGATTTACTTGGGTCTGGTAAATATTTGTATCCACTGCAGGTAGCCCAGAGATATCATTAGTTAAAAACAGGTCCCAATTCAATCGTTTCAAAGTAATGTGGGATCTCCCCTTCTATGAATGCATAATTCTGTCCCATTGTCTCAGTGTTGAAAACCATTTAGACAATTGTTATTAATCCTCCTTTCATAAAACACTTAGTTAATTAACAACAACAACAACAAAAAAAGGCACAAATAAAACTTTTAATCAGAGCATTTTGAAAAAAAGTTTTTTTTTTAACTTTCTGAAATTAACACCACAAATTCAGTAGCTCCAGGTGTCCATCAAACTTTGGTGAAAGAGGTGTGTTTTTTCCCAGGATCACCTCTCCAGGAATTTGGAGACCTTTTGGCAGATGCTTATGCATTACACTGAGTTGTTCTTGGGCTAATACTCCACTCCACCCGTGCTCCAAATCTGACTCTCCTACAAGTCTCCTTTTGCAGTTCCTGGATGAGAGACTTCCCCCTGGCCTACCCTTTTTTCCACTTGTGTAGACATCAATACTTTTTCTCAATTTCTTTCAGTGATAGCTGAAACCAGGTTAAAATTTAAGTGAAAAGTTAAAGAGGTATTAGTGGTAACACAAAAGGTGTTACTTACAGATTACATATAATATGTATTTATACACATATGTACATATGTTGACGTATTCAAATATCCTCAGCAATTCCTCTACTACATCAATTCTAGCTCCTTTATGTTGTTTTTCATCCAGGTATTACTCTAAGGGGATTTCTGTTATTAATGAGGGTGGTACTGTGAAGGAAAGAAGACGGAGGAACAGATGGTTTTAAAGTAAAAAGAGCTACACTATTTAAGAGCAGTCCTTCCATAAACTGTCATTTCCTTCAGGTACATAGTCACTTTACTTTTTGAAAGAGAACAGTTTCCTCAGTGGCAGTTGAATACACTATTTTGTTAGAAATGTGTGGTTCTATTATTTGGCATATGTTGGTAAGATACCACATAGAATGGTGGAATACGGTAGCTGGAAACCATCATAGAAAGCTTGTAGACCAACTCTCCTTTATACTGGTGAAAGAACAGAGGCCCAGAAAGGTAAATGCCTTGTTTAAGGGCCCTGAGCTAATTAGTAGTCCAGATAGGACTAGAAGTCAGATGACTCCTAAACCAGGCTTATTTCATACTTTGGTGATTCTCTCTAAAATGTGTGGGCAAGCTAGGGGAGTGTTGATTTATTGTAAAACAGCATCCCAAGGCAATCTCTTGGTAAATTGCATTAAACCCAAGGACAACAGTAAAGAAAACAAAGTAGTAGTCTTCCATTTTGCTTTTATTCCTTCTCATTCCCACCCCTCCCATTGCATCCCAATCCCCATCTTTAGGAGCCTGTGCTCATTTTCAGATCCTGGTTCTTTAGATCCTCGCTGTTATCTTAGTATCAGGCCCACCATTTTGACCATGTTTCAAGATTCATTACTTACCTGTTACTCTTGTTCTGCCACTACTGGCTTTGTTTCCTGTAAGTTCTAACAGAGTACTGTACTCTTCTCAGGATAGTTTGAAAATATTTTAAGGTATTAAAGACAACCCATTCTTTAATGAATTACATCTTTGGGAACATATATAATACATCAATGCTTCTTAAATTTAATGTGCATGTAAGTCTCTCTTGGGTACCTTATTAAAATGCAGATTCCAATTTAGTAGCTCTGAGGGGAGCCCAAGATTCTGCATTTTTAGTAGTCTTGTTGGGTGATGCTGATGCTTCTGGTCCCTTGACCACAATCTAAGTAACAAGGCAATTGACACCATAATAGTTAAAACATTTGTCAAGGGGAGCAATAGGGGAAAGGCTCTGTGTTGAGAATATATGTGGCATGCTGGATGAAAAGCAAGGAGGCTTATGTGACTAGTGGAGTGAATGACAAGATGAATTTGGACAGGTGAGCTGGCTTCTTTCTAAATGGACATTATGCTACTCTTCTGCTTAAATCTTTCAGTGGTTTCTATTGATCTTAGGATAAAATGCTAAAGCTTGCATAATCTGGCCTCTACTTAACTTTGCAGTTTCACCAGACATATTCTACTTTCCCATGTTCTGTCTGTTCCAGTCTTTCTGCTCTGCTTTTGGTCCCTGTCACTATTCTCCTTCTCATCACAGTGCTATTTTATGTGCTGGTCTCACTGCGTGGGGAACCTTCCACTTATACCCCCAAACCTTTGCTGAATTAAATTCCTCTCATCCTCACACCTCAGCCTTATTATAAAATCTTCAGAAAAGACTTCCTTGGTCTTCCTATAATCTCAGTTATATGTGCTCATAGTACCATGCACCCCTTCTTCATGACACTTATCTGCATTTCAATTTTACATTTCTTTGTGTGGTTATTTGGTTAATGTCTTTCTTTGCTACCAAATTATAAGTCCCACGAGGCTGGAAACCATAACTTCATTTTTCTGCCACTTTATCTCCAATACCAATTCACCATTTATTTCTATTATTTTTTAAAACATTTTTCTCCTTTTCCCCCTTTTCTTTCTTTATTCCTCAATTTTTCCTTCTCTCATCTAACTTACTGAATATTTTTACTGCTGAGTTCATGTACCTGTATGGAAACGAACATTCCTTAATGACTAAAGGACAATGAGAGAGAAAAAAAATAGGTGGCATTTAATAGCATGCTGCTGTTTTACTGGAGTCAAAGATGCCTCTTCATAAGAGATCATGACCATTGTCTCTTTATACATCAAATACTGCAGTGATGGTATTTTTCCATTTCATTTCTTTTATTCTGCTTGTGGCTTTGCTGAATCCATTTATCATTAACACTTATAATTTAGCATTGAATTCTGGCACACTGTGATGCTATCTGTATTGCTGACAGATTTGTCTCAGTCTTGGTCTTGGGTCTTTCAGCTGTCTGGTTTCTTGAATTTTGCTTATCCAAGCATTTCATTTGTCACACTACCTGCCATTGTCACCACGTTTTTCTTTATCCTCAGTCATTAGTTTCCTATGCTCTGTCTTAATCCCATTACAGGGCTTGTTCTTTCTATTTTTATTTGTCATGATATCTATTTTAGTAACAGATGTAGTTGTCAGAATGTCTCCTTTACTCACATTATTGGTGCCACTTGTGCATTGGTGTTAAACTTTGTCTTGTGTGCTATTCTGGGTCTCTTTAAGTACATTTGTTAGTCTACTTCATTGTTTTAATATTATCAGATCTTCTCCCAGTCGAGCATAACCGTGGTACATTTATTTCTTCTTGCTGATTCTGAATATGGTTGCGTTACCTTGTGTCTGAGTTAAGAACTTTTGGAAGACCAGATCATTGGTACAATAGATATGAATGCAAATGTTTGAGTGCTTGCTCTGACATATATGATATCAGTCAAGAGCTGAGCAACAGTGATTATGGGAGATTAACAGCCTTATTCTTTGGGACTTGATGTTTTACCTTGGGCTCTGTATTAGTCTGCCAAAGGGGTGCCTATGCAAAGTACCAGAAATCTGTTGGCTTTTTGTAAAGGGGGTTTATTTGAGGTAAAAGCTTACAGTCCCAAGGCCATGGAAAGTCCAATTCAAGGCACCATAAGAGGTGTTTTCTCATCAAAGTCAGTTGCCACGTGTTGAAGCAAGATGGCTGCTGATCCCTGGCTGGTCTCTGCCTTCCTCTCCAGGCTCACCCTTTCGTCTTGAGCTCCATGGGCCCAGCCTCTTGAGGCTCCATGCTTAAGAGATCCTGTAGTCCTCTCTCTCCTGGAATAGGGCTTGTTTCTTTCCAGGCCTCCTATATCAGTCTTAGCTGTTCTACTCTCTTTCCAATTTTGGCTGTTAGCTATCAGGCAAATGGCTCATCTCTCCAGGGGGCCTCAGCTGTTTGAGCCTTTTCCTTTCTGTCACATGGCAGGATTAAAAAATGACAGAGCTCTCTCTTCCTGTGTGTCTTTGTGAGTGTCCCTTTATATCAGACCCAGAAAGGGAGCAGGGATTCAACCTGAGTCACACCTTACTGACATAGTCAAATCGAAAAGCCCAAAAAGCAATCTTAGGTAATCTAATCAAATGCTCCTCAGCTGAATTTAATACAATCAAAGGGTATCATACCCAGAGGAATAGATTAGTTTATAAACATAATCTTTCTCTTTTTGGGGTTCATAAAATAATCTCTCTCTCTCTTTTTTTTTTTTACAGTTTTATTGAAATATAATTCACATACCAAACAATTAACTCTTTCAAAGTTATAATTCAGTAGTTTTTAGAATATTCACAGATTGTGCAACTATTACCACAATCAATTTTAGAACATTGTCATCACTCCATCACCATGCCCATTTGCAGTTGTTCCCCATTTTCCCCCATCCTACCAATCTTAGACGGCCACTAAACTACTTTGTTTCAATAGATTTGCGTATTCTGGACAAGTCACCTACATGGAATCATACAATATGAGGTCTTTTGTGACTGCTGCTTTCATTTGGTGTAATGTTTTCAAGGTTTTAGCACCTATAAGTACTTGATCTCTTTTTATTGACAAATAATATTCCATTCTATGGTTATACCACATTTTGCTTAAAATTTTGAAGAAAAATGTGGCAGTTGACCGAGGCAACTCCAAGCTAATAGTGTTGGTATACATGGCTCCTACCTGTTGACCTATTTACACTTTATTTGTGTATTCATGTCCATTTGTTGTAATTCATAAAAGAGCATTCTTATACTTGTAATGTCTTTTGTCTACAATTGGGTTCACTGTGTTATACATTCCTATACTTTATATTTTCATTTTTATTCTAGTAACATATATGACCTAAAATTTCCTCTTTTAACCACACTCACACATATAATTCAGAGCTGTTAATTACACACAATAATGTACTACCATTACCACCATCCATTTCCAAACTTTACCATCAACCTACATAGAAATTTTGTACAAATTAAGCATCAACTTCCCATTCTCTACCCCCAATCCATCCCCTGGTAACTTATATTCTAGATTCTAATTCTATGAGTTTATTATAATTAGTTCATATAAGTGATATCATACAATATTTGCCCCTTTGTATCTGGCTTATTTCACTCAGCATAATGTCCTCAAGGTTCATCCATGTTGTAGCATGCTTAAGGAGTTCATTTCATTTTATGGCTGAAAAATATTCCATTGTATGTATATAATTTTTTTTGTATCCATACATTGGTTGATGGACACTTGGGTTGCTTCCATCTTTTGGCAATTGAGAATAATGTTGCTGTGAACATTGGTGTGCAAATATCTGTTTGAGTCCCTGCCTTCACCTTCTTCTGGGTTTATACCTAATAGTGGGATTGCCAGGTCATATGATAATTCTATACTGAGCTTCCTGAGGAACTGCCAAACTGTCCTGCACAGCTGTTGTACCATTTCACATTCCCATCAGCAATGCATAAGTGTTCCTATTTTTTCATATACTCTCCAATACTTGTACTTTTCTGGGTTTTTAAAAAATAGTAGCCATTCTAGTGAATATGAAATGATATCCCATTGTGGTTTTGATTTGCATTTGCCTAATAGCTAGTGATGATGAGCATCTTTTCATGTGCTTTTTAGCTATTTATATATCCTCTTTGGAGAGATGTCTATTCAAGTCTTTTGTCCATTTTTAAATTGGGTTGTTTGTCTTTTTATTGTTGAGTTGTAGGATTTCTTTATATATTCTGGATATTAAACCCTTATCGTATATGTGGTTTCCACATTATTTTCTTCCATTGAGTAGGTTATCTTTTCACTTTGTGACAAAGTCCGCTGATGCACAAAAGTTTTTAATTTTGAAGAGGTCCCATTTATCTATTTTTTTCTTTCATTGTGTCTGTGCTGGATGTGAAGTCTAAGAAACCATTGCCTAACACAAGATCCTGAAGATGCTTCCTACATTTTCTTCAAGTATTATAGTCCTTGTTCTTATATTTAAGTCTTTGATCCATTTTGAGTTAATTTTTGTCTATGGTGTAAGGTAGGGGTCCTCTTTCATTCTTTTGCATATGGATATCCAGTTCTCCCAGGACCATTTGTTGAAGAGACTATTCTTTCCCCATTGAGTGGACTTGGCAGCCTTGTCAGAAATCATTGGCACCGATGTGAGGATCTATGATGGTTAGGCTAATGTGTCAACTCGGCCAGGTAATGGTGCCCAGTTGTTTGGTCAAGCAAGCACTGGGCTAATTGTAATACAAGGACATTTCATGGATTTTAATTATTAGTGAGTTGATTCCATAGATGACTAAAATCAACCAAGGAGATTGCCATCAGCCATGAGTGATGTCTTATCCAATCAGTTGAAGGCCTTTAAAGGGGACGTGATTTCAGCATCCAGAGAGAGAATTCCCAGCTCCATTTTGGACAGGCAACATCAACATCTCCTGGGGACTCATCAAGGACCTTCAACGGAGCCTTTGGTTTGCAGCCTGCCCTGTGGAATTTGGACTTGTGCATCTCCACAGTTGCATGAGAGAATTTTATCAAATCTCATGCTATTTACAGATATCTCCTGTTGATTTTGTTTCCCTAGAGAACCTTGACTAGTACACGGTCTGTTTCTGAACTCTTAATTCAATTCCATTGGTCAATATATTTATTCTGTGTCAGTACCATTCTGTTTTGATCACTATAGCTATGTATTAAGCTTTAAAGTCAGGAAGCGTGAGTTGTTGAACTTTGTTCTTTTTCAAGATGTTTTTGGCTATTTGGGATCACTTATCCTTTCAAATAAATTTGATATTTGGCTTTTCCATTTCTGTAAAGTAAGCTGTTGGATTTTAACTGGGATTGCATTGAATCTGTAAATCATTTTTGTTAGAATTGACATCTTAACAATATTTAGTCTTCCAATCAATGAACATCGAATGTCCTTCAATTTATTTAGGTCCTCTTTGATTTCTTTCAGCAATGTTTTGTTGTTTTCTGTGTACAAATCCTTTACATTCTTGGTTAAACTTATTCCTAAATACTTGATTCTTTTAGTTGCTATTGAGATGGAATCTTTTTCTTGATATATCCTACACAGATTGCTTATTATTTATGTATAGAAAAACTACTGATTTTTGCATGTTGATCCTGTACCCCACTGAATTCATTTTTAAACCTAGTAGCTTTGTTGTTGATTTTTCTGGCCTTCCTATCTATAGGATCATGTCATTAGCAAATAATGAAAGTTTTACTTCTTTCTTTCAAATTTGGTTGCCTTTTCTTTCTTTTTCTTGCCTAATTGCTCTGGCTAGAAATTCCAGTACAATGTTGAATAACAGTGGTGACAGTGGGCATCCTTGTTTTGTTCTAGATCTTAGAAGGAAAGCTTTCAGTCTTCCAACATTGAGAATGATGTTAGCTACCAGGTTTTCATTTTTACCCTTTTTCCTATTTTTCTAAGTATTTTTTTTAATCAAGAAAAGATACTGGATTTTGTCAAATGCTATTTGTGCATCAATTGAGATGATTGTGTGATTTTTTTTTCCCCACTTCATTTTGTTAATGTGGTGTTTTTCTGTTTTAGTCTGCTAAAAGCTGCTGGGAGCAATATACCAGAAATATGTTGGCTTTTATAATGGGAATTTATTAGGTTAAAAGCTTACAGTTCTGAGGCTGAAAAAATGTCCAAATCAAGGCTTCATCAGAGATACTGGTGATCCTGGACTCCCACCATATTGTAAGACACAATAGCAATAGCTGGCTTCTGCCTTCTCCTCCATGTTCACTTTCTTCCTGAACTCAACTGTGGGTGATCAAACTGCCACATGCTCTTTACTTCCATTTTAATATATTCTACTAGAAGAGAGTTTATTTTTGTTCGTAGTTAATTTTTTTTTTTTCTATAAACAAAATTTTGAAGGGAAATACACTTTACCTTTCCTGCTTGGATGATGGATTAACAAAGCAAATGAAAACAAATTTATTCTAAAATGAATTGTTTGAAAAAAGCTTACTATGCAATATTTAAACAAAAAATATATGATGAGGATAAGCCATAGAAGAGTGCAGAAAAAATTGTCTTGATAGTACAGAAAGTAATAACCTTTTGGAAGTAAGTATCTATTATTTACAGTTAACTCTCAATAACTTTAAATAACTCAGTGTCTTGGAGAACCTCAACTACCAAAAGACAGAAGCAAAACCTTTTACTTGGTAGTTGTGGATTCTCTTTCAGAAGAATTAGCTATGACTTTTCCAAGGTTTAGATCTAATCCTTAATTTGTGTAAGAAATGAGAAGGTACTAGCAGGTTTAACCCCAGGAATCCTCTAAGTGTATATGATATTTTATGTCCACTCAACTGATTTGGAAGCATACCATACTGAGATTCACATTTTTGCTCTGCCTCTATGATTTCATCAATTGATTTAAGTTGATATTTGAACTGTTATATTAGTACTTATGCATATTTATAGTTAGATTCTTCTAAACAGAGAAAATTGAATATTTTTCACCTGGAGGAAAAATTCAATTTCATTGTAAAGTCTCAGGAATCAAAGAATTCTAGGGAGAGAATTAATATTTGAAGTTCAAGAATCTTAATTAGTATAGTCCAGATTTGTCAGAATCTGCCTCCTTTTTCTAATTTTCACAAAGACTTAAACAGATAAGCTCTTTCACTGTTAAGTTGCAGGAAATTAGGCATTTGTGGGGGACAGGGAGATGTTCATGGGGTCTGGGATTCCTGGGACTAAAAGACACCTAGCAATTAAGAATTTGATAGACCTACACAGGACTATATAAGTGAAAAAGAAGCATGCCTTCATATTTATCCTGTGAAGGACTAAACCAATCAATAGCAAGTTATGCAGGAGATTATTTCATGTACATATTTAAATATCCTTGCAAAAATCCTCTCGCCCATACCTTAGTAGCTTATGGTATTTTTCCCACTTTGTACTTCTGTGATATTTGGTTTGTAGCTGTATCCTATTTTTCATTGCATCGTGATGTTTGAATCTCATCTACCATCCTGGGCTGTGCTTTAGATATGAAGCTTACTTACTATTAAGCTAGTACTTTGTGGATAATTGGTCCTCAATATATGATTGCTAATGAATGGACACCATTTTACAATCTCTGCCAGATAATTAAGTTGTATGGATATGTGCTGTAAATCATTTGCCTACTTGACTATTTTATCACCTCAGATACGGTAATGAAATAAATCTTTGTTGAAATATTTGAGGACTGACTTCTAATGTTGTGTGTAAAATACCTGAACAGGTGACTGTAAAAACAAAGGTAGCTGCTTTAGTTTCCTGGCTGCTAAAACAAATACCATTCAATGGATTAAGAACAGGAATTTACTGGCTTACAGTTTCTCAAACCAGAAGACTTGCTTCCTTCTGGGATTCGTATCTTCTCGCTTCCTGGCAATCTTTGGGGTTCCTTGGATTTTCTGTCACATGGCAATGCATATGGTGGCATCTTCTCTTTCTCTTCCGGGTTCCATTGACTTCCAGTTTCCAGCTGTTTCCTCTGGCTTTTCCTTCTGTGTCCAATTTTCTTTGCTTATAAGGACTTCAGCTATATTGGATGAAAGCCCACCCTCATTCATTTGGGCACACCTTAACTGAAAACATCTTCAATGGTCCTATTTACAAATGGATTCACACCCACAAAACCTGGGCTTTGGTCCTCTACATGCCTTTTGTGGGGGACAAGATTCAGTCTTCCAAAAGCAGACTGTAATACCAAACATGTTCTACACTGTGCAAAATACCATGCTATTAATATCACAGTGTTTCTTAGATGAGCTACCTGGTTCAAAGTAATCTCTCCTTCTCTAGGAAAAACTTGTGAGTTCTGGATGGACCACGTGTGTACTCTTAACTCTAAACTCTGGCCATAGCTTATTAAGCCAGGCTTTAGATATGATCTAGGCAGGGCTAATCAGATTCCATCTTCAGAGGAACTAGAAATTTTGGACAGAGAGAGCAAAGAGACTGGAAATTGTTGGTGCTGACTCATATTAATGGCAGTCAATAGAGATTTCATTTATTCTTTCACTCAAAAAAAAAAAATATATTGAAAACCTTATTTGTTCCAGGCACTGAGCAGAGGCTGGAGATAAAATGTCAGCAAAATCAGATGTAATTTCTTCTCTCAAGGAGTTTATAGACTATTGAAAGAAAGAGAAAGCTAATAATCAAACACCCACAAAATACATTAAAATTATAAACTGATAAATAAAGAAATGGAATATGATTCTATGAGAGCAAATAGCAAAAGAACCTGGGGCTGCCAAAGATTAGGGAAGGCTTCCACAAAGAAGTGAAATTTGCTTTGCTATCTGAAAATTTATTATTTAGAATGGATGTTAAGTAGGTGAAAGGGATGAATGTGGTTGAGAGTGAGATGTTTCAGGGAAAGGAGACAGCATGTCAGTAGTGCTAGGAAAGAATAGAGCATGGTACAGTAAGCCATTGTGCCTGGATACTGAGAGCTGGGAAAGAACATACAGGGTCTTGATTTCCATAATAAAGATTTTGGTCTTTATCATCAGAACAATGGGATTTAACTGAAGGGTTTTCATCAGGCATCTAATATGATAAATTTTAGTCCAAGGGAAAGTTGATTTTAGCTTCCCATGATGAAGGTAAGAGAGTGGGAAAGGAATGAGTGGGCTTGAGAAATATTTAGGAAACAGAATTTGGTGATAAGATCAGTATGATGGGTAAGGGAGAGAGATGTGTCAAGTATGATTTCTAGATAATTGGCTTGCAGAAGCACAGATAGTAAATTTCACTGAATTAGAGAACTTTAAAAAAAAGAATCAGTGATCTTTGTAGGCTGATGGAAAGAATTAAGGGTTTAGTAGGAAGTTTAAATATTGAATTATAGAACTCAGGATAAGAGTACAGATATTAAAATAAAATTTGACAGCATATAGAAGGTAAGGAAACCATGGGCATTAATGCGATTGCTTGTGGGGAGACTGTAATGATAAATGGTCAGTACCTAGTATTGAACTTTAAGAAATGTCAAGATTTAAATGGTGGTAAAGTGAATGAGCCTACTGAGGAGATTCAGAAGTGATTAGAGAAATAGAAGGAAAAACCAAGAGAGTGCAGTATTACAGAAGCCGGGGTTGTGTGTGTGTGATTTTTAAAAAGGAGCATTAACTCTCTTTAATGGTGCTGAAAGATCAAATAAAATTATGGCTATTAAAAAAATGTTGAATTTAGTGATAGGGAGGTCATTAGTGACTTTAGCCATGTAGTGAAGGGTAATTAAGCCAGAATGTGATGAAGAGTGAATAGAAGATGAGGAAACAGGGGCAAAGAATATAGACAACTCTTTTGAGAAAGCTGGCTGTGAAGGGGATACAAGAGATATGGTAGTAGGGAAATAAGCTTAAGAGTGTTGAGGGGCTGAGGGAGGTTTTGTTATTGCTGTTATTATTGGCATTTGCTTTTAAGATAAAAGAGGTATAAACATGTTTAAATATCCATATTAAGGATCTATATAAAAGGGAGAAAAGCAATATTATATTGGAAGTATCCTAGGATGGGAGTGGTTATGAGATCCAAGGTAATGGAGAGCTCGTCTAGATAGGAAGGAAAATTTCAAGGATTTTCATGTGGGGGAAAAAATGTGTAGGCTTGGTAGCAGGAAGTTTTTGATGTAGTTTGTGTTGTGTGTGTGTGAAATAAAAGGTCAGTCAACTTATCTTTGGAGAAAGGGGAGAAGGGAAGAGGCTTGGAGGCGTGAGGAGTGAGGAAGTTTGAAATAGTCATTATGGAGGGGTCATAAAGTGAGCTGACCAGTATTGAACAGTTTAAGATTTTTGCGTACCATTTGAGATGGTCATTATGATAAATTTTTTTCCTAGTATCTATAAAGGGTTAATTATGCAAATTTTGATGCTTAATGTTTAATGTAAAGAGCTTGGCTAGCCAAAGATGGTGGGGATGATTTCTTAAATTTCTGAATATTCTCCAGAAGAAATTCACGAACTGTGAAGGTATCCTATGTGAGAGAGAGTGCCATCTGGTGACAATTTACACTAATAGCAGGCACATGATCCCTAAGGACAAACCTATAATAGCTAACATTTATAGAGAAAATATGTGCCTGGAACCTGTGCTAAGCATTTATATACAGCAACATATTTAAAAACACACTATAACATTGAATTTTGAGTAAAAATATAAGATAATAACCTGAGATAGATTGCAAGTATATAATTGAACAGTTCATGGATGGTTTAAATAATTGCTGAGATTTTAATAGGATGTATGAGAAGCACTCCTTCCTAAGATATATGCAGCTCATATTACTTACTCCTTCAGGGAAAAAATTGGAATCAATTCTGCTTATAAGATTTGGTGTCTTCCCTTCTAAAGGAAACAGGGTCATTTATAGCTCTTGAGTGACCTTTTTTGAAGTAAGCCATGCTTAGAAAAAAGTGAAAAGTTCTTTTGCACCATTCATTCATTTTTTCAACAATTACAGTTACACATTGAACTCTGTGATGAGGCACTGTTCTACCATAAAAACATCAGGGAAATATATGCAAAAATTCCTACTCTATTAAGTTTTCCAATGAGGAAAAGTAGAAAATGATAATGAGATAAAATATATGATGTGCCAGATGGTATTAAGTACTAAAGACTTCTTGGGTTCCTCTCTTCCCCAGGCTTGCCTCTCTGTGCTTAGGCTTGCTTTGTGCCACAAGGCCAGCTGTAGACTATCAGGCACATGGCTTGCTTCTCTTCCCAGGGTCTTCTCTCTTTCCTCACGACCAAGCTCCTTTGTATGCTACTTCCGGGGGCTCCAGCTCAAGACTTCACATCACAGCTCCAACTCAAAACTGCTCCAACACTGTCCTTTGCCATGTCTTTTATCTTCGAGACCCCACCCACCAAGGGGTGGGGCTCAACGCCCTATTGACATGGCCCAGTCAATGCCCTAATCATAACTTAATCATGTCCAGATTAACAGACCAGTTTACAAGCATAATCCAATATCTGTTTTTGGAATTCATAACTATATCAAACTGCCAAACTGCAACAGACTCAAAATGTGGATTTTGAGTCACTATTATTTCTCTGTAATGGTATAAAGAATGATGGACTGAAATTCAGTAGATAAAATCCCTAGACATGTGAGAAAAAAAAAAAGTTCCTTGATTATATCCTATAGGCTAATAAGTAATAAACTTTAAGGTAGAAAATGGAGGGCCCTGATAAACCTCAGTACATTAAAATGTTTAGATTAATATTAGCTGGAGGTATTCCCAGCTAATATTTATATGTATTTATATCTGATAAATATCTCATATATATATCTGATACACACACATACACATATTTACATATCAGAGTTTACAAACTGAAAGTCCTTAGGCTGAATATGGCTCATAAATGTGTTTTGTTTGGCTAGCCCAAAGTTTATGGGAAAAAAGACCCACCATTAAAAGATGTGCAGTCACTTTAGAAATAATCCACAAAATTACTTAAAACATCGAGCCAGAAATCCTGCACAAATGGTAGAAACTTGTGATGGCTAGCCCAACCCCTAAGTTTAGTCTGTCCAGTTAGCCTGGGTCTCCACTACCCACACAATGGATGCATATACCCTTACTCTTGGCCCACTTCCCTCCTTGGTGTTACCTGGCTCTTCTAGCTAAGCTTTGACAACCAGTAAACATGAATATCATTTATTTCACTTTTTAAAAATACAATTTTATTGATGTATATTGTTCATACATGCATATACATAAACAATAAGTTTATAGTAAAAGTTGTGGACTTACAAACAAACATGCATAACATCATATAGGACTCCCATGCATCACCCTAACACCAAAACCTTGCATTGCTGTGAAACATTTGTTACAAACTATGAAAGAGCATTGTCAAAATACTTTTGTAACAACCCAGGAAATTAAACACATTTTCCCCAGTGTGCATGAGGAAAGAGAAGGCAAGTGGAAATTGGTTTGAAAATTAGAAAGCATTTTTATATATGGAGAGAAAAGGGAAGGAAATTCTGATCACAGGGGGAAATGTTGAAGCAAAGTCTCAGAGGTAGGAACAGAAAGTGTCTTTGAGATCCTGCCAGCTGTAGTTATAGTTTTGCCTTTCCCAGAATGTCTTGTAATATGTAGGCTTTTCAGATGGGCTGCTTTCATTTAGCAGTATGCATTTAAGATCCATCGTCTTTAATACTTGATAGCTCATTACTTTTTATTGCTGAAAAATATCCCATTTTAAGGATGCATCAGTTTGTTTACCCATTTGTATATTGAAGGATAGTTTGGTTGCTTCTAGATTTTGGTGATTATGAATACAGCTCTTATAGATATTCATATTCAGGTTTTTGTGTTACCATGAGTTTTCAAATCAGTTGGTTAGATACCTAGGAGCATGACTGCTGGCTCATATGGTAAGATTCTGTATAGCTATGTAAAAAACTGCTAGACATTCTTCCAAAATGGATTCCCACCAGCTTTCCCTCCAGCAGTGTATAGAGTACTTGCTATTCCACAACCTCCTTAATCAATTGGTACTCTCAGTTTTTTTATTTTTTTATTTAGCCTTTCTAAAAGGTATATAATGGTATCTCATTGTTGTTTTAACTTTTAGTTCCCTAATAGCAAATGATGTTGAACATCTTTTCATATGCTTATTTTTTCATTCATTTAATAACAATCTCATGAGCTAGATATTAGTATTCACTGTTTAATGTATTTTAAAAAATATTATTTTTCTATAAACCCTCTGTAGCAGTTTGATATTATTTATGAATTCCAAAAATAGATATTGGATTATGCTTGTAAACTGGTCTGTCAGAGGTATCACTTGTAATTGATTAAATTATGATTAGGACTTTGATTGGGCCATGTCAATAGGGCTTGAGTCCCAGCCCCTTGGTGGGTGGGGACTCACAGAGAAAAGACATGGCAAAGGACAGAGTTGGGAGTTCTTGAGCTGGAGCCCAGGAAGTGAACACAAGGGAGAAGAACACAGAGGAATAGGGATGGCTCCTTAGACACAGCAGAAGCCCTGGGGAGAGAGACAGAGCAGTTCACCTGAAGTCTACAGCTGGCCTTGTGGAGAGAGCACAGCAGCTGAGCCCAGAGAGAAACAGAGCCCCAGAAAGAGAGGAACCCAAGAAGCCTGAACTCTTGGCAGATGTTGGCAGCCATTTTGCCTCAACACATGGCAATGGACTTTGGTGAGGGAAGTAAACTTATGTGTTATGACCTGGTAACTGTAAGCTTCTACCCCAAATAAATACTCTTTATAAAAGGCAACAGATTTCTGGTATTTTGCATCAGCACCCCTTTGGCTGACAAATACACCCTCTATACCCAACAAGCTTATTTTTTAAAACATTGGATTGTTTGTTTTCTTATTGTTGAGTTTTTAGGAGTCCATTGTATATTTTAGATACAAGCATTTATTTATGAGAAATGTGTTTTGCAAATATTGTCTCCCAATTGGCACCTTGTCTTTTGATACTCTTAAGAAGGTCTTTTGCAGAGCTGAAGTTTTCAATTTTAATAAAGCCCAACTTATTTTTTCTTTCATGGATCATATTTTTGGTGTTGCATGTGAAAACTTATACCAAATTCAATGTTACATAGATTTTCTCCTATGTGTTTCATTGGACGATTTATTGTTTTGTGTTTTACATTTAGATATATGACCTATCATGGGCTAATTTTTGTGAAAGATGGAAGGTCTGTGTCTAGGTTCATTTCCTTGCATATGGACATCTGCCTTAGTTTCCTAGGGCTGTCATAACAAAGTACCATAAACTAGTGACTTAAAATGATAGAAATTTATTATCTCACAGTTCTAGAGGCTAGAAGTCTGAAATGAAGGTGTCACAGGCACCATGCTCCCTCTGAAACCTATAGGGGAGAATCCTTCCTTGCCTCTTCCTAGCTTCTGGTGGTTTGCTGACAGTTCTTGGCATTCCTTGGCTTGCAGCTGCAGGACTTCAATCAATCTCTGCCTCCATCATCACGTGACATTCTCTCCTCATGTCCAAATTTCATTCTTCTTATAAAGAAACCAGTAATATTGGATTAGGGTCCACCCTAATTCAGTTTGGCCTCATCTTAACTAATCACATATTCAAAGACCTTATTTTTAAATAAGGTCAAATTCACAGAACTGGGGGTTAGGACTTTAACATATCTTTTTGGTGAATGCATTTCAACCCATAACAACGTCTAATTTTTCCAGCCACATTTATTGAAAAGCCTATCCTGTCTCTCCTGAATTGCCTTTGCTCAAGGATCAGTTGTCTATATTTTATGGGCCTATTTCTGGGCTCTCTATTTTGTTCCTTTGATCTACATGTCCATTCTTTTGCCAGTACCAAGCTGTGTTGATTACTGTAGCTTTAGAGTAAACTTTGAGTTAGGGTAATGCAAGTCCTCTACCTTTGTTCTTCTCGTTCAATATTAGCTATTCTATTTCTTTGCCTTTCCACAAACTTTAGAATCTGTTTGTCAATATCTACAAAATAGCTTTTGGAATGGTTCTTAGTTTTCTGAGAGTGTTTATCATGAATAAGTGTTAAATTATGTCAAATACTTTTTCTTCATTAATTTATATGATCATATATTTTGTCTTTATCTTGTTTTTTTTTAATTTTTAAATTTTATTTTTTTAAGATTTTTTTATTTATTTCCCTCACCCCCCATTGGTTTGCGCTTGCTGTCTGCTCTGTGTGTTCTTCTGTGTCTGCTTGTCTTCTCTTTAGGTAGCACTGGGATCCGATCTTGGGACCTTCTGGAGTGGGAGAGAGGTGCTCAATCTCTTGCACCACCTCAGCTCCCTGGTCTGCTGTGTCTCTTATTGTGTCTCCTCTGTGTTTCTTTTTGTTGTATCATCTTACTGCACCAGCACTCCTTGCAGGCCAGCACTCCTGTGTGGGCCAGCACTCCTGTGTGGGCCAGCTCTCTGCCCGGGCCAGCTTGCCTTTCACCAGGAGATCCTGGGAATTGAACCCTGGTCCTTCTGTATGGTAGATGGGAGCCCAAACGCTTGAGCCACATCTGATTCCCTCGTCTTTATCTTGTTGTTGTAGTAAATTACACTGATCAATTTTCAAATGCTAAACCAGCCTTACATACCTGAAATACATCCTGCTTGTTGTATATAATTTTTTTTTTACATCGTATTCAGATTGCTAATATTTTGTTGAGTGTTTTTGCCTCTATGTTCATGTGAGATATTGTTCTGTAGTTTTCCTTTTTTTTTTAATGTCTTTATCTAGTTTTAGTATTAGGATAATGCTAGTCTCACAGAATTAGTTAGGAAGCGTTCCTCTGTTTTTATTTTCTGGAATAGATTGTGGAGAATTATCATTTCTTCCTTAAATGCTTGGTAGAATATACCAGTGAAATCATCTGGGCTTGGTGCTTTCTGTTATGGGAGAGTCTTAATTATTGATTCAGTTTCTTTACTATACATAGGTCCATTCAGATCATCCATTTCTCTTTGAAAGAGTTTTGGTAGTTTGTGCCTTTGAAGGAATGGATCCATTTTATCTATGTTATCAAACTTGTGGCTGTAGTATTGTTTATAATATTTCTTTATTATGCTTTTAGCATCAAAGTGATCAGTAGTGATGACTCCTCTTTCATTTCTGGTATTTATTTATTTACTTACTTTTTTCTTGGTTACTCTGTATAGAAGTTTATGAATTTTTTTGATCTTTTCAAATAACCAGATTTTGGTTTTGTTGATTTTCTCTGTTGTTTTATAGTTTTCAATTTCATTGCTTTCTGTTCTAATTTTTATTATTTCATTTCTTCTGCTAGTTTTAGGCTTATATTGCTCTTCTTTCTCTACTTTCCTACAGATTACTTAGATTACTGATTTTTATATCTTCTTTTCTAAGATATGCATTTTATGCTATAAATTTCCCTCTAAGGGCTGCTTTTGCTGCATGCCATAAATTTTTCTCATAAGACCTCATCTTTGACCCAAGTATTTTTAGAAGTATATTATTTAATCTCAAATATTTTGGGATTTTTCCAGATATCTCTCTGTTATTGATTGTAGTATTCCATCTATCTCCTATGTTTTAAATTTGTTAAGGTACCTTTAATGTCCCAGAATATGGTCTGTCTTGGTGACTCTTCCATGTGAGTTTATAAAGAGTGTGTATTCTGCTGTTGTTGGATGGATTATTCGATAAATGTCTATTAGATCATGTTGGTTGATGGTGCTGTTCAGGTCAACAATATACTTATTTTCTGCCTGCTTTATCTATCAGTTGCTGAAAGAGAGATGTTGAAGTCTTGAACTGTGATGGTGGACTTGCCTATTTCTCCTTACTGTTCTTAGTTTTTGCCTAACATATTTTGATGTTGTGTTGTTCATTGCATGCCCTTTTATAAGTACGTAATGCCAATCTTTGTCCCTGATAATATTTCTTGTTTTGAAGTCTGCTTTGTGTGAACTTATTATACCTATTTGAGCTGTCTTTTGTTTACTATTTGCATGGTATACATTTTTGCAGTCTCTTTACATTTAAGTAGTTTATATATATATATATATATATATATATAGAGAGAGAGAGAGAGAGAGAGAGAGAGAGAGAGAACATAACATATACTTGGTTCCTATTTTCTTTTTTTTATCTTCTATGGCAATTTGTCTTTTAATTGGTATACTCACATTTAAATTTATTATTGAGATAGATAATATCTACTATGTTTGTAACTGTTTCCTATTTGATGCATTTGTTTGTTGTTTTGTTTCTTCTCTCATTGCTTCTTTTGTTTAAAGTGAGCTTTTTGTATGATTCCATTTTATTTCCTCTTTTAAAATATAAACTATTAAATTACACCTTTAGTGTTTTGATGGTACCTCTAGGGTTTGAAAAGTACATTTTCAAATAATTTACCTCGATTTTCAAATAATACTAAATTGCTTCATCTGTAGTGCACAGTATATTAAAACAGAATATTACCAATTCCTACCACCCATCCCTATGATATAGATATCATCCATTTTATTTTCATTTGTTCAGCTCTTGCTTATTTTAAAGATAGGAGTGATGAATTCTAAACCTTTAAAAGTTGGGGCTGAAAGAAGAAGTGAATCCATCTGTATTAGTCAGCCAAAAGGCAAAGGGGTGCTGATGCAAAATACCAGAAATCTGTTGCCTTTTATGAAAGGGTATTCATTTGGGGTAGAAGCTTACAGTTACCAGGCCATAAAGTATAAGATACTACCCTCACCAAAATCTTTTGCCACATGTTGGAACAAGATGGCTGCCGACGTCTGCAAGGGTTCAGGCTTCCTCTTCCTCTTAAGGCTCTGAGGTCCTAGCTTCTTCCAATATCAGCTGTATGCTGGGATAAGTCTTGTCTTTCTCCTGGGACTTGTTTCTCTCCAGGCTCAGCTGCTCTGCTAGCTCTACAAGGCCAGCTGTAAACTCTCAGGTGAATGGCTTGTCTCTCTTCCTGGGGCCTCTGATGTGTCTAATGGAGCCTGCTCTCATTCCTCACATATATGCTTCTCTGTATATTTACTTCCTGGGGCTCCAGCATTAAACTCCAGCATCAAGACTCCAACCAACTCAAATGCCTATTGTCTTCTCTGTGTGTCCCTGCCCACCAAGCAGACAGGGACTCAACACTCTACTGACGTGGCCCAATCAAAGCCTTATTCATTATTTAATCAAGTAAAAATGAAACTTCTGAATCTGATCCAATCTAATAGGCCCAGAGGGACAGATCAGTTCACAAACATAATCCAATACCTATTTTTGGAATTCATAAACAATATCAAACTGCTATACCACCTTTTAAAAAAATCGTTTGCTAAGATAGTTGTCCATGATTTATTTGGACTGTGGTTTAGAGCCCTTTTCTTTGCTTTTAAAGGCTTTTTATCATGGCAAATAGCATAATAAAAACTTATGTCCTGGGCATTCAAAAAGGCAAATTCCAAGCTTTCAAATTTCTCTCTCTCTCATTTTCTCTCTCATCTATCATCTATCTATCATCTATCATCTATCTATTATAAATCTATCATCTATTATCTATCAATCATCATTTACTTATTGTTTTAGTTTTCTAGCTGCCAAAAAAAAAAAAATACCATGCAATGGGTGGGCTTAAACAAAGGGAGTTTATTGGGTCATGGTTTTGAGGCTAGGAGAAGTCCAAATTCAAAGTGTTATCAAGACAATCTTTTCTTCTTGGAAGATTGTGGTATTCTGGAGCTGGCAGCCAGAAATCCTTGGTCTTTGCCTTCTGTCTTCTGTAGGAGTATACATGGTGGCCTCTCCTAGCTTCTTCTTACTCTTCTGGGTTCCATTGACTTTCAGCTTCTGGCTGCTCTCTCTGGCTTTTTCTCTCTTTGTGACTTTCCCTATAGACCTTCATAAATAAGAATAATATCCATCCTAGTTCAGGATGGGCCACACCTTACAGTAATCTTTTCAAAACGTCCTATTTATAAGAGTTCACACCCACAGGAATGGATTGCTTTTAAGAACATATTTTCCTGGGGTACACAGCTCCAAACCACTGCACCTATCTGTGTCTATCTGTCTCTGTCTATCTGTGACTATCTATGTCTGTTTTAGTTTCCCAAAGGGCTGCTGATACAAAGTACCAGAAATCTCTTGGCTTTTATAAAGGAGATTTAGTTGGGGTAAAAGCTTCCAGTTCCAAGATTGTGAAAAGTCCAACTCAAGGCACCAAAAGAGGTGCTTTCTGACCAAAGTCAGCTGCCACGTGGTGAAGCACAATGGTGGGTGATTTCTATCTAGGTTTCTGGCTTCCCCTCCAGGCTGTACTGTCTTCCAGTTCTCAGCTGTGGGCAACCAGGCTTAGAGCTTGTCTCTTTCTGGGCCTCCTCTCTCAGGCTTGGCTGCTCCACTTTCTTCCCAAGTTCAGCTGCAAGCTATCAGGCATATGGCTCATCTCTCCCTGGGCCTCAGCTCTTTGAGCCTCTCCTTTCTCTCACATGGCAGGATCAAATATGGTGGAGCTCTCTTTTCCTGTGTATCTTCATTTATATCAACCCAGCAAGAAGGCAGAGACTCAACCTGAGTCACGCTTCTCTGATGTTGTCCAGTTTGAAAAGGTCTCACACCCACAGGAATTAATTTAGTTCACAAACATATTCTTTCTCTTTTCGAATTCATAAAAGAATTTCAGAATGCCACAATGTCAGTCTCTCTGTTTATCTGTCTAGCTGTCTGTTTATCAAACTACCTACCTACCTATCACTTATCTATCTTTCTATCTTCTATCTACTACATCTACCCATCCATCTCTCTCCCTCTCCCTCTCCCTCTCCCTCTCCCTCTTTTTCTCTCTCTCTCCCTCCTACCTCCAACCTCCTACCTCCACCTATTTTCTATCTATCATCTATCTCATTTTAAACTGGGCTTTTTGACCACTATAAATAAGAAATTTGGGCATGAACAAAATAGTACACCTTAAAAGACATAACAAGACTTGCATATTTTTAAAATATGATTAATTGTTCTACTTTCCCAGTAATTTCAGATTCAGTTGTATTGTTCTATTTCTAAGTAATCTAAATATTTTAAAAGCCTAGACTCCAAAACCTCAGTGGATGTAAATAATTTGAAAGGTGTAGATAAAAATACTCAAATATATTATATGTAGAGCTATTGATCAACCATTCAAATGGGATATTCACATTCTATCTTTAAAAAAATATTTAGCCCAATTTTTAATTTACAATAATATTCTAAAAATTTAATTCACTCTATTCTTCATTGCATGCCATTTTCATGTTTCCCATTTTTCTAAAACAGGGGTATTTACACAGCTATTAAAGCCTTACAAGTTCTGTTTTCTGCCTGGACATTATGGATGAATAGTTGATCAATGCTTTGGAGCTTGACTGGTGTAATGCTGAAACATATATGGAATGGGGCATGCTAGCTGAGATTGGCCTCTATGATTTTTAAAATCTTAAGTACTTAGAGCTCTAAAAGCTGCTTTTTTTTTTTTTTTTTTTTTTTTTTTTTTTAAACAGCAAACAGTTTCAGTCTTTCAGAATTGTCTTCAATTGATCCTAAGTGGAAAGTACCAGTGTTAATACCTCTATTTCAGACTAAAAGTTTAAGTGTGCTAATGTGCTATTTGTGAGTCTGTTGTCTCAGGATTCTTTCTTTATATTTTGGAGGAGAGAAAAAATAAATATTTGTTGGCTTGTTATTTAGAATGCACTGCACCATGTATAAACAATGACTTGTTCAAATGGCGTTTTGGGTACTCTCATTTAACTTGATTTGGTGGAAAGTGATGAGCACAGACAAAGAGAGCTGTAGGCTAGACTCACTCATGATGTAGTAAAGACTGTAAAGAAAGGAATGGGCTATTAACTTTCTACACATGGTATTAGTGAAGAATGGATAACTCGGCACAGGGTGATGACTATTCATTTGGATATTTTTATCTTTGGAGCCACAGACTTAGTCCATAGTTAACTTGGGGGTTGGGCCAAAGGGATTTATAATATATTTATCTTTGAACATGTGCCTTTAAGAAGTCAGATTCCTCTTGTCCTAGGCTCTAAATTCATGACTTAATTCATGGCTGATAAAATAGTTTGGGTATTGCCAACCAGGATTTGTGTTTTCCGTAGCCATTCCTGATACTCACTAATGGCTATTGTGTGCCCTGAAGAGAAAGGAAATCTCTAAATGGTGTGGGCGTGGAGTGGTGGGTAGGAGATTCTTCCTCTCTTGGAGCATTTTGAAATGTGGTCTTTGAGGTTAAATGTGTTTGGAATACTCTCAGCAGTGGGAGATTTGTTGGTTCTGATGTGTGTAAACATGGGACCTTTTGAGGAGGATTCCCAGTAAGGGACTCAGAGGTCTGTGAATCGTTTCAGAATCTGAGATAAACCATTTCCTTTACTAGGATTTTCTGATGAAATTCATTCTTCCATGCTGATCAACAAAAGAAGTAATGTTTTACTTCCCATGAATGGGGTCTGGAGTGGTAGATATCAGCCTACTGCTACTAAAACTTTGGTCAAAGCAACCTATCAGTAAATCAACTGACTTCAGGCTAGAGCTTCTATTTATAATGAAAACCATGGTCAAAATTTAATTATATTTGACTAGAAATTCTAACTTATGTTCTGCTTTAATTTGTTTTTTTAGTTTTTAATGTTAGGTAATATATTTTATAATTATTTAGATATTAAAAAGAAATTCTAGAACAGGGGTTTTTAACCAGGGGTCTATGAGCTTGAATTGAAATTCAAAAAAACATTATTCTTGTGGGGACTTGTTAGTATGGGTGTGATATATTTATTAAATAATACACAATATAGTGTGGACTTATAAGGGGTCCATGGTTTTCACCTGACTGGCAAAGGGGTCCATGGAACAAAAAAAGGTTAAGAACCCCTGTTCAAGAATGAATAAAAGTCTCCTTTATTCCTTCTTGGCCTGAGATAGCCTTTTCTTAAAAGGAGCCTAAAATGCTAAGGCTGTTGAGGTAGGTTGGAAGGCCATATTGTCACTCTCCTGGTGGTAAAGAAGCTGCTGTCATATGACAGGTCTCCCATGGCTAACCATTACCTTTTGTCAGTGAGAAATGTGAAGATTAAAAACAGTGTCACCAAACACTGAGAGCATCCCTGTATTTTTTACTTAAGAGCTGCTGAAAGATTTCCCGCTGGTTGATCAAATATGTGAACAGTTGGCTCCTGACCATAATCTGTCACTTGTAGCACTTTTCAGACTTCCTATTTAAGAGCAACATAACATCCCTGGGACCTTCAAGCTAGTCAAAGGGGCAGGCAAACTTATGAAGAAGCACAGAGCTAGCCAAAATCATGGGCAGCCCAAAGACCATTGAATATTTTATGAATATCAAGTATGATGGGTAAAGTCAGCATATCCTAGATGATAAAACTCAAACTTTTCTCTAGCCATGGGTTATAAATCACGTGATTGGGATTGGGCCATTGGGAATCTAAATTCTTACAGGTGATAAAATACAAATATATTATAACTCTTTATCACCTGAACAAAGCAAAAAAGAAGTCTGGAATTTTGGAAGACAATGTCCTAGATATCCTTGCTTATTTATCTAAATGTCTAAGAATGTATGCTCTCTTTAAGAGATTTATAAATAAAAAAGGGAATGGTTGTTTCATTCTTTTCTTATGATCCAAAATTAATCCTACTCTCCTCTATCAATCAGTGATTGGACTGCCAGTTTGCCTGATATCCCTGTAATAGAAAGTCTCATTTGAATTGATTGATCAGCTGGGTAACGTAGATAAAATGCAGTCTGCTTTTATTCATCTTTCTGCTTAATAATGAGCTGTCTGGAATTTCTACTCCTTTGATATATGTTGTATTCTAATACAAAGCAATCAGCAGCAGAATTTGTTCAATTCTTTGCTCTTGATTCCTTGATAACATCTAAGCTTCCATGCTTATTATTGTGCTGGTAAAATGCTCTCTCGCATTAAGTACAGAAATAAGCCTTTTTAAAATGAAATATCCAAAATGTTGAGATTCCATTCTTAGCCAAAATAGGAGTGACACTCTTTGTCTGCTTTCAGAAAGTAAACCTAGAAAATTGCCGTGTACCTCCAACCAAAATGAGACTGGAGATGTAGACAAGAGCTCATTTTTTAAAGGACTTGTTTTGTGAAGATTCAGTGCTTGGACCTTGTCCTATGTGATGAGCCAGAGAAAGTTTTTAAGAATAGAGTGATATGGTGCATTTATGGGTGGGGTAAAAATTACAGTGATAAAACCAGAAAACAGCTACTTGAAATAGCCAACTAACATTTCCTCAGTGATTGAATACACACCGTATCTGAAATCTCATTCCCAAATTTGATTAGTAAAATACATTAGCATATTAACCATATGATACCCTCTCTTATACCAATAAAATGATATTTGAATACAGAGTGGGGAAAAAACACCTGGGAATATAAATCTTGTTGAAATCCCATCTTAAATAAGCAAGTAATACCTTTTCTCTCTTCCACGTTATTCCACAATTCTTAAGTCACCGTCACTGACGGATAAACATCCTGCATTTTAGAAGGATGTGATGGGATAGAGAAAGGATGAATGGAAATAACATTTGATAAGATAAACTCAAAAGAAGAAGCAAAAACCTTTGTGACCTCTTTGAATATAGAAAGTTTCAGCTATGAACCCCTAACTATCCTTTAATATACAACTATCCTCAATGTTAAGTTCTCCTTTAAAGGCAGTATTTATTTCACCCTAAATGCACATGTGCAACCCAAATTCTCCTAGATTTCTAGGATATTTGTAAGAAAGAAATTCCAGAGATACTAATATGTTTTTCAAAACATACAGCATTCAATATCAACTCAATATTATTATTAAATTTAAAACATGGATGTACTGACTTGAGCAAATATTACATGTATGGAAATAGTTTAGGATTAAGACCCATGATACAATTAAAATTGAACATTTGAATATATTAATATTTTCCCTATCTTGCCTTTTCAATCAGATTATAGGATTTTTAAAGGTAAGGTCTTATCGTATACTTTTTTATCCTCCATAGTGCATAGTATCACAAATGACACAGAGAAAATATTTAGTAATCACTTTGAAATTGATAAACTCAGAACTAGGTGCTATGGGATATTAAAAAAGATTAGATATAGTTACTGTCTTTAAGATGTTATACTTGTCTCAAGCCAAATAGAAAATTGAGAGACATATATATATACCTTAAAGTCACATAATACAATAGTAACATCTATATCTTTTTTTCCCTTTTTTCATGAGTAAATATGAGGAGACCAATAGGCAAGATGGTGGCAGAATAGGGAGTTCCAAGAGTCAGCTTATCCTACAGTGCAGATAGTAATGAGCCTGAAGCTATGTAGATAACATGATTGGGGCATCCTGTAGCATCCTTGGAAGAACAGAGGGAGGCTGGCCATCTGTGGTAAAGATTCATGTGTGGAGCACTTCACCACTGTGGAGCCTGGTGCACACCCCTGCTGGCAAGGCAGGACACCTTGGAAGCTGCTCCCTGGTTGGAAGCTCCATTTCCCAAAAAATGGGGGAGGAAGAGATGGCCAGGCTTTGACTTTGGCTATTCATTAGTAAATTTGACTGGCTAAAGGCCAATTCTAAATACAGCTAAAGTTTGAACCTGTCTGTCAGAAAGAGGCCTGTATCCTTTATTTTGGCTCTGCCTCTGGCATGAGGGGAAGAGATTTTTACTAATGAAAATCAAAATGACTTCCTGGACAGTAGGGACCAACTTCTTACCACCCAGGTTGGATTGCAGCCCCAGTCTGGGCTTGGGTACAGCCCCTGGCAGAGAGGAAGGTGAGTGGAGCAGCATCCATCTCTCTGGACAGCTGCTGTTGCTTTCAGCCTGCACAGACTAGATTGTTGCACACACCTCTTAAGGGTGGCTCCATTCCCACCCTTAAGAGGAAAGGAAGGTGGGCAGAAGTTTGTTGGTCTCACTGAGCAACTGCAGTCAGCTTAGGGTGCCACTGATTGGATTATTGTCCACAGCTGTGGCTCCATCAGGGGAAAAGTCTGGGCAGAGACTCATCAACATCTCTGGGCAGCTGCAGATAGTTTTGCATGTCTTAGATTGCTACCCAAACCTGTAGTTTCATCCCCACGCCTGACAGGGGAGGAAGGTTTGCATTGCTTCATTAGTCTCTCTAGGCAAATGCAGTCAGTTTGACCTGCATGACTTGATATACTGCCCACACCAGTGGCTCATCCCTGCACCAAGCATGGGAGGAAGGTGCGTGGAGCTTCATCAGTCTTTCCAGGCAACTATAGATGATTTTGACCTGCATGGCTTGGATTACTGCCCATGGCTGTGGTGTTTTCCCCATCCATTGCAGGGGTGAAGAGTGAGCAGAGCTTTCTCTCTGAAGCGCAATGTGGGCAGCTTCAGCCTGCATGGCTTACAGTACTAATGGCACCTGCAGCTCCTGCTTCACCAAAGGGAGAAAGGGCAAGAAACAGATGAATAGGAGCTGAAAAAATTCAGATTGGCTAAACATGGGCTATTATAAAATTCCAAAATAAGTTGAACCATGTATCAAAGAGGGGTTTTAGCACAAAGCTAATCAACAAGAAAGCCCTAGACAAAAAGAGAAACTGAGCTGGGTATAAATACATCAATAAAATCATGCCAAGACACCAGCAAAAACTTAAAAGCCATACAAAGAAACAGGAAGATATTGCCCAAAGAAACAAACTAAACCTCCAGATGACATACAGGAGTTGAGACAAGTAATCACAGATGTTCAAACAAATCTCCTTAATAAATTCACTGAGATGGCTAAAGAGACTAAGCATACTAAGACGACACTGTGTGAACACAAAGAAGAATTTGAAAACACGAAAATAACATCTTATGGAAATGAAAGGCACAATAAATGAAATTAAAAATACACTGGATGTGAACTGTGGTCTATGCTTAGTGGCAAAGCCCCAGGATGTGTATGTCCATCACAGGTGATGTGCCACACTAATGAAAGATGTTTATGTGAGATGTTATGGGAGGTATGGGAGGTGGAGATCATGGGAATCCCTGTAATTTTTGTGTAACAGTTATATAATCTAAGAATCCTTTAAAATATATATGAAAAAAAAATAACATTTATGTAAGCAAATACACATATATGCATATATATTTATATATCATTTTACAAATGTTTGTGTTGTGAAAAATTTGATTTTTACTCACAATAAAAAAAATACACTGGAGAGAGTAATTAGCCATCAAAGTAAATTCACCAACATATTCAGATTCCTAGACATCAGCAAAAAAATTACAAGCCATACTAGGAAACAGGAAGAGATGGCCCAGCCAAAAGAACAAACTAAATATCCTGAAGAGATACAGGATTTAAGACAATTAGTGATAATCACACAACTCTCCTAAATCACTTCAAGGAATTTAAAGAAAATATGGCTAAAGAAATACAGGGTATTAAGAAGACACTGGGAGAGCATAAAGAACAATTTGAAAGCCTGCAAAGAAAAGTAACAGACCTAATGGGAATTAAAGACATGATGGATGAGATTGAAAATACGTTAGGGGCACATGAGAGCAGATTTTAATTGCTTAAAGACAGAATTAGTGATTTCAAAGACAGAATATCTGAACTGGAAGAGACAGGAGAACAGAAAGAGAAGAGGATGGAAAAAATGGAACAGAGGCTCGGGGAATTGAATGACAACACGAAATGCACATTCACATTATTGCTGTCCTAGAAGGAGAAGAAAATGGAAAAGGGGCAGAAAGAATATTTGTGGGAATAATGACTGGAAACTTCCCAACCTTTATGAAGGACATAAATATCAATACCTGAGAAGCCCACCCCAAACAGAATAAATCCAAATAGACCTACCCCGAGACACCTACTATTCAGAATGAAAAGTATCAGAGATAGAGAAAATACGGAAAGCAGCAAGAGAAAAGCAAAGCATCACATTCAAGGGAAACTCAATAAGATTAAGTGCAGACCTCTCATCAGAAACCATGGAGGCAAGAAGAAAGTGGTATGATGTATTTAAGGTACTGAAAGAACAAAAAAAGGCCAGCCAAGAATTTTGCATCCAGCAAAGCTGTCCTTCAACAATGAGGGTGAGTTCAGAGTCTTCACAGACAGACAAAAACTGATAGAATATGTTACTAAAAGACCAGATTTGCAAGAGATACTAAAGGGAGTGCTGCAGCCTGAAAGGAAAAAAAAACAAGGGCAAGAGATTTGGAGAAGAGTTTAGAAATGAAGATTATTAGGAAGGGTAAACTAAAGGATAAGAAGACAGACAAAAGAACAATATGACAACAGAGAGCTGATGGACCAAATGGGTGAAGTAAGTAATTTCCTTACAGTAATAACACTGGATGTTAATGGATTGAACTCCCCAATCAAATGACATAGACTGATAGAATGGATAAAAAAATATGAGCCATCTATAGGTTGTCTACAAGAGACCCACCTCAGATGTAAGGTCACAACCAGGTTAAAAGTGAAAGGTTGGAAAAAGTTATTCCATGCCAATAGTAACTAAAAAAAAAGAGCTGGAGTAAACCAGGTAAATGTAAAATAACAACATTATAGTATATGAACAATAATTACTCAGTGCACCTGACAATTTGTTCGTGTGATCAGGGTTTGGTAACTTTTTCATACAAAATAATCACTTGATTTTAATTGAGGAGGAATGGAGAAGAAATATATTTTTGTATACTTCATTTTTCTTTAGCACTTTCTTATTCATACTCTTTAATTAAAATAATCTATCTGGATCAATAATGATTTAGCATGACTACTGTTGAACAAGATTTTGAGTTTTTCTGTCTCATAAAATTATGAGTTGGCAACTTGTTATCTGCTGTAATTCATTCTAAAAAGATGTGAAGTATTCCCAAATAGGAATTTGATTATCTAGAAAGAATTATGGCCTAAATGGTAATTAAATAACTAAACCAATAATTTATTTCATTCATATATATTTAACTATAATGTCTAATAGTTAGAGCTGTAATATAAAAATTAGAATTATTGTTATAATTAATTTCTATTATATTTACATTATTTATATTTATAAATGTTTGTTGCTATGCTATCTATTTTTCATAATTGATTATATTAACTCTAACCTGGCCTTGCAGTCCTTTTTAAAATTTGTAATTTCTTGCAATCTATTTTTCTATTTATTTTACAATTTTATAATAAAGGGCTTTTAAAAAAAGATTTACTTTATTTCTTTTGCCACCCCTCATTATTTTGCTTTCATTGTCTGCTTGTCTTATTTTAGGAGGCACTGGGAAATGAATCTGGGACCTCCTATGTGGGAAGGAGGCTCCTAATCACTTGAGCCACCTCTGCTCCCTGCTAGTTGTGTCTCCTTGTTGCCCATCATCTTGTTGCATCATCATCTTGTTGCATCAGTTCACTGTCTTGCTCGTCTTCTTTAGGAGGCACCGGGAACTGAACCTGGGACCTCCCATGTGGTAGGTGGGTGCCCAAGGGCTTGAACCACATTCACTTCCCTATAAAGAACTTTTTAACAGCTGAAAAAAAAAACATTGATTATACACTTTGGATAGATCATAATGTATGTGAATATAGCTCAATACAATTGCTTAATAAACAAATAATTGTGCAAGAATAGCCAGAAATAGCATTATATACAGCAGGGAAAACAGAGAAATTGAGAAGTGAGGAATTTTCTTGTTTGTTGGTTTTTTGTTGTTATTATTATTGAAAAAATGAAAATGCTTTAATAATGATTGAAATGATGAACACACAATGATGTGATTATTCCAAATACCATTGATTGTACACTTCAGATAAATTGTATGTTTTATTAATATGTATCAATTAAATTGATTAAAAAAATACACTGGGGTTATATAACAGCAGATTTGAAGAGGCCTAAGAAAGTCAGTGAGCTTGAAGACAGGGTCTCTAAAAGTGATCACACAAAAGAACAGATAAAGAAAAGAATGGAAAAAATTGGACAGAGTTTCAGGAAACTGAATGATGGCAAGAGGTGTGCAAACATACATGTCATAAGTGTCAGGGAAAGGGGACTGAAAGAATATTTGAGGAAATAATGGTAGAAAATTTCCCAACTGTTTTGAAAGACACAGATATCTGTGTCCATGAAACACAACACACTCCAATCCAAATAAATCTAAATAGACATACCCAGAGATACATACTAATCAGAATGTTGAATGCCAAAGATAGAGAATTCTGAAAGCACCAAGAGCAAAATGATTCACCACATACAAGGGATTTCTCATCAGAAACTTTGGCGACAAGAAGACAGTGGTAGATATATTTACGATATTGAAAGTGAAAAACTGCCAGCCAAGAATCTTATATCTGGCAAGATAGTTTTTAAAAAATAAGGGTGAGTTTAAAGTATTTATAGATAAACAGAAACTGAGAGAGTTTGTCACCAAGAGACTAGCCTTGCAGGAAATACTGAAAAGAGTGATGCAGCCTGGAAAGAAAAGATAGGAGAGAAAGCCTTGGTAGAAATTCTAGAAATGAAGATTATATCAGTAAAAGTAACTAAAAGTATAAAAAGAGTGGTGAAAATAAAATATGATAGGCAAAACCCAAAGATCAAGATTGGTCAAGTAAGTACTGCCTTTACAATAATAACATTGAATGTTAGTGGACTAAATTCCCCAATCAAAAGACAGAGACTGACAGAGTGGGTAAAACAATGAGCCATTTATATGTTATCAACAAGAAACTCACTTAAGGCCACAGATACAAATAGGTTGAAAGTAAAAGGATGGAAAAAGATATTCCATGCAAGCTGTAACAACAAGAACAACAACAAAAAGCTGGGCTAGCAATACTTATTGGATAAAGTAGACTTTAAAAGCAAAGCTGTTATTAGAGACAGGGAAGGATATTATATATTAATAAAAGGAGCAATCTACCAGAAAGAAATAACAGTCATAGATATTTATACAACTAATCAGGGTGCCCCAAAATACCTGAAGGAAACATGTGCAAAAGATAAATAGAAGAGATAAATAGATGTCTCTACAATAATAGTTGATTTCAATACACCACTCTCATCATTGGATAGAACATCTGAACAGAGCATCAATAAGGAAACAGAGCTTGAATAATATGATAAAAGAGCTAGACCTAATACATGTATAGAACATTGCCCTACAAAATGGCAGGATATGCATTCTCCTCAAGTGCTCATTAATCTTTCTCCAGGATAGACCATATGTTGGATTACAAAACAGTTCTCATCAAATTTTAAAAAGATTGAAATTATACAAAGCACTGTCTCTGATCATAATGGAATGAAGCTGGAAATCAATAACAGGCAGAAAAAAAGAAAATTCACAAATATATGGGAATTAAACAACATACTCTTAAATAATCAGTTGGTCAAAGAGAAATCAGTAAATATCTTGATGAATGCAAATGAGAACAAGACATATCAAAGCCTATGGGTTGCAGAAAAAGGAGTGCTGAAAGGGAAATTTACAGCTCTCAATCTTACATTAAAAAAGAAGAAAGAGCTAAAATCAAAGACCTAACTACACACCTGGATGAACTAGAAAAAACCACAAGCTATTCTCAAGCAGGTAGAAGGAAAGAAATAACAAGAACCAGAGCAAAAATAAATGAAATTGAAGGAAAAAAGCAATAGAGATAAAAAGCGAAGGTTAGTTCTTTGAGAAGATCAACAAATTTGACAAACCCTTAGCTAGACTGACAAAGAAAAAAAGGGAAAAGATGCAAATAAAATCAGAAATGAGAGGGAGGCATTTTTACTGACTCCATAGAAATGTAAGAGATCATTAGAGGATACTATGAACAAATGTATGCCAACAAACTATACAACATAGATGAAATAGGCAAATTCCTAGAAACACAACCAACCAACACTGACCTGAGAAGAAACAGAAGACCTTAATAAACTAGTCACAATGAAGAGATTGAAACAGTCATCAAAAATCTCCCCAAAATGAAAAGCCCTGGACCAGATGGCTTCACAGGTGAATTCTACCAATCATTCAAAGAAGATTTAAGGGAGCGGATGTGGCTTAAGTGGTTGAGCACCCATTCCCACATGGGAAGTCCTGGGTTTGGTTCCAGTGCCTCCTGAAAAAACAAAAACAAACAACAAGCAAAACAAACAAGCAAAAAAAAAAAACCCAGCTCAGGGAAGCCAATGTGGCTCAGTGGTTGAGTGCCAGCTTCCCACATGTGAGGTCCCTGGTTCAATCCCCGACTCCTGGTACCTCAAGGAAAAAAAAAACAAAGAGTAAGACCAATCTTGCTCATACTCTTCCAAAAATATGAAAAGGAAAGAACACTACCAAACTAATTCTATGAAGCCAATATTACCCTAATACCAAAGCCAGATAAAGATATTATGAAAAAAAGAAAATTAGAGGCCCATTTCCCTAATTAACGTAGATGCAAATATAGTTAACAAATTACTTGCTAATTGAATATAAGAGAACATTAAACTAATATCATCATGATCAAGTGGGTTTTATCCAGGACATGCAGGGAGGTTCAACATAAGAAAATCAGTATAATATACCACATTAAAAAATCAAAGAACAAAAACCACATGATCATCTCGATTGATGTAGGAAAGGCATTTGACAAAATACAGCATCCTTTCTTGATAAAAACACTCCAAAAGACAGGAATATAAGGAAAATTTCTCATCACAATAAAGGGCATATATGAAAAATCCTCAGCTAACATTGTACTCAGTGGTCAAAGACTGAAATCTTTCCTGTTGAGATTGGGAAAAAGACAAAGATGTCCACTGTCACCACTGTTGTTCAATATAGTGCTAGAGGGTCTAGCTAGAGCAATTAGGCAGGAAAAAGAAGTAAAAGATGTTGAAATTGGAAAGGAAGATATAAAACTTACACTATTATGCTGATTGTAACTGTTGGCCAATTTGATGTAATTATGAATTCCAAAACTATAATTGGATCATGCTTGTAAACTGATCTGTTAATCTGGGCATGATTAGGTTATGATTAGGGTGTTGAGCCCCACCCCTTGGTGGGTGGGGAATCGAATATAAAAGGCAAGGCAAAGAACAGAGTAGAAGTAGTTTTTGAGAAGCAGTTTTGATGTTGGAAAGAAGGCCCCAGGAGAAGAGAAGCGAGCCGTTCACCTGATCGTCTACAGCTGACCTTGTGGAGGAAACAGGAGCTAAGCCCAGAGAGAAACACAGCCCCGGGAAGAGAGGAACCCAAGAAGCCTGAACCCTGGCAAACGCCGGCAGCTGTCTTGCTCTAACACGTGGCAATGGACTGTGGTGAGAGAAGAAACTTAACGCTTTATGGCCTGGTATCTGTGGACTTCTACCCCAAATAAATACCCTTTGTAAAGACCAACCCATTTTTGGTATTTCACATTAGCACCCCTTTGGCTAACTAATACACTGATGATATGATCCTATACCTAGAAAGTCCTGAAAAATCTACAACAAAGCTACTAAAGCTAATAAATGAGTTCAGCAGAGTGGCAGGATACAAGATTCAGGTGCAAAAATCAGTAGTTTTTCTATACACTAGTAGTGAACAATCTGAGGAGGAAGTCAGGGAAAAATCAATTTATAATAACAACTGAAAGAATCAAATATTTAGGAATAAACTCAACCAAGGATATAAAGGACCTGATTCAGAAGACGACAATACATTGCTAAAAGAAATCAAAGGTGACCTAAATAAATGGAAGGACATTCCATGTTCATGGATTAGAAGACTAAATATCATTAAGATGATAATTCTACCCAAATTGATTTACAGATCAGGTGCAATCCTCCCTGAAATTCCAACAGCCTTTTTAAAAATTTATTTAAATTATTATGGAAATAGAAAAGCCAATTATCAAATTTATTTGGAAGGTTAAGGGGGACCAAATAGCCAGAAATAGCTTTAAAAAAGAACGAAGTTGGAGGACTCTTACTTCCTGACTTTACATCATATTACCTAGCTACAGTGGTAAAAACAGCATTGTACTGGCATAAAGATAGACATATAGACCAATGGAAACCTAATTGAGATCTCAGAAATAAATCCTCATACCTATGGTCAAGTGATTTTTGACAAGGCTGTCAAGCCCATCTAGCTGGGTCAGAACAGTGTATTTAACAAATTGGAGCTGGGAGTGCTGGATGTCCATATCCAGAAGAAAGAAAGTGAATGCTTATCTCACACCTTATACAAAAATTAACTCAGAATGGATCAAAGACCTAAATATAAAAGCTACAACCATAATACTCCAGAAGAAAATGTAGGGAAACATCTTCAAGATCTGGTGGTAGTGGTGGTTTCTTAAACCTTACATCCAAAGCATGAGAAATGAAAGAAAAAAATGGGTAAATGGGACCTCCTTAGAATTAAACACTTTTGTGTGTCAAAGGAGTTTGTCAAGAAGGTGAACAGATAGCCATCTGAATGGTAGAAAATATTTGGAAACCACATTTCAGGTAAGGGTTTGATTTCCATGTTGTATAAAAAGATCATACAACTCAATAATAAAAAGCAAGCAATCCAATTTAAAAATAGGCAAAAGACTTAGACATTTTTAAATAGGAAATACAAATGGCCAAAAAGCACATGAAAATATGTTCAATATCACTCGATATTATGGCAATGCAAATCAAAACTACAAGGAGATATCATTTCCCACCTTATAGAATGGCCATTATTAAAAAAAACAACAACCCAAACTGAAAACTACAAGTGCTGGAGAGGATGTGGAGAAATAGAACACTCCTTCACTGTTGGTGGGAATGTAGAATGGTGCAGCCTCTGGAGAAGACAGTTTCGCGTTTTCTCAGGATGATAAATAAAGAACTGCAATATCTTTCCACAATCCCTGTACTGGAAATATATTCAGTAGAACTGAAAACAGCAACACAAACTGAAATTTGCACACTGATGTTCATAGTGACATTATTCACAATTGCTAAAAGATGGAAACAACACAAGTGTCCAGCAAACGATGAATGGATAAACAAAATGTTATATATACATACCATGGAATAATATGCTGCTGTAAGAAGAAATGAAATTGGGACACATATAATAACATGAATGAATCTTGAGGACATTATGCTGAGTGAAATAAGCCAGACACGAAAGCACAAATCTTGTATGATCTCACTAATAAGAACTAAATATGATGTGTAAATGCATGGAGTTAAAATCTAGATAGGATGAGGTCTGGGAAGGGGTACCGATGCTTCATGTCTGTAGAATTTTTAAGTAGGTTTACTGTGTATGTGTGGAAATGGATAGAGTTGATGGTAATACATTATAGAGAGTATAACTAACAGTGCTGATTTATAAAGGTGATTTTGTGTGAAAGGGGCAGTCAAGGGACGTAAATGTCAATTGAAAGAAAGCTGGAGAATAATCTTGGATTGTATAACATAGTGAACTCAATTGTGAATGAGGATTGTGGTTAATAGTACAAATACAAGAATGTTTTTCTATGAATTAGAAAAATTTAAATCACTATTACAAGGTGTTAAGAATATGGTGATGTATGGGAAGAATACCGTTAATGTGACTTATGGGCTATAGTTAACAGCAATATTGTAATATTCTTGCATCAGTGGCAAAGAAGGTACTATATCAATGCTAAGGGTCCATAAAAGGAGGATTTTTTCTATTGGTGGAAGAAAAATATTGTAAAATTGAGGCAATAACAGCACAACTCTGATGAAACAGCCACTGAGTGTACAGTTTGGATAGAATGTACAAGGCATGGGACTGTATAACACAGTGAACCATGTGGTGGATGATGTACTGTGGTTAACAGTACA
>JAQZBX010007926.1:35763-49379 GCA_029593785.1 Cabassous unicinctus | reverse complement strand
TTTGTTACTCCTTCTCTTTGGTGGACAATCACATTTAGGTCTCTGTTGGTCTAAAATAAGTCTTTCAACCACCTTGTGTCCTCCTTGTCCCAATCCTTTGCTTTCACTCTCAAGCTTCTTGAAAGAGTGGTCTACACACTCCACAACTTTTTTTTTCCCTCCACCTCTTCTAAAAGAAATCAGCTCCTCCTTACACTCTGCTCTCCACCTCAACCACTTCACTGAGACAGTTTTCCTCAAAAAGTACCCAAAGTCTCCTTCCTAATCACCAGAACTAATTTTCTCCTTAGTCCCCCATCCTCACTGGTCTCTGTAAAACTTGGCACCATTAATTCATTCAAATATTTATTGAGTATCTACCTCAATATTCTCTCTTTGACCGGTCTTGCCTTGTCATTTTCACTGTATTGCCATCCTTGAAGCTGAATGATATTTCTCCTTCCAACACTTTCATTAATCCTTCTATTCTCTTTGCTGCTTCTTTTCTTCCCTCAACCTCCAGATGAAGTCAGTATTCCAGGTGTCATCTGCCACCCTTTCTCCTCTCCTCCTATACTCTCTCCCTGTCCAAATTACATCTACTCTCACACCTTACAGATCTATTATTCTACCCTGACTCCACACCCATATTCCAGACTCACCTTTCCAAAGATTTCCTGGAACATCCTAGCTGGTTCTCCCACTGGCCTGTCAAATGCAATGTCTTCAAGTCAAATCTTTCCTTGAGCTGTTTCTTCTATTTTCATTTCCTTTGTTAATTTGACCACCAGTCTCCCAGACATCTAGGCCAGAAACCTCCAAGTCATCTTTGATTCCCTCCTCTTCCTTCTTCCCAACATCACAGCTGGGCACCAACTATTATTCCTTCAAATCATTTTTCCATCATGGCCTCCTGTTCACCTTTGCCGTGCCATCCTCATCACTCTAACTATTGCAGCAGCCTCTTAACTGTTCCTCCTGATTCCAGTTCCCCTACTTTCATCCTGAATTAGCTTCCATCACACCACTGCTGGGTTGAGCCTCAGCTGTGGGGACCAGGAAGGAGAATTTCTCCTATTGCCTCCCTAGCAGGGATCACTTTGGAAGAATGGCTGGTATCACCTGCCGTGGAAGGCAGCTGCTTGGATCCAGAGGGCATGGATCTAGTGGTCTTTTCAGGCAAGAGCCAGGTGAACAAGTGATTGGAATTGCTCCTCTCACTCCCTCACCACTGTGATAAGGATGCCAGAAGCCAGGGTCCTGAAGTACATCTCCTCAGAGGCGGCCATTTGGTGATGGCTGGTCTTGCTCTGATTATGGCTGAGAAGAAAGGGTGTCCAATAATTGTGTCAGTGGGTTTGTCTGCAGTGCAGGATGGTTTCTGTAATAAGGAATGACACTTACCGAGGCATTTCTACCCTAGGGGTGGTTTAATCCTATGGTCTGTGGAAGACATTGTCTTCACTTTAAGTTCTCGAGTTGACACTGACTTTTGTGATTGACCCAGAGCACTGGGAACAGGGGTTTCTTTTGTACCTCTCTAAGCATGCACATTTAGACTCTGTGAATAATAAAACTGTTACTACCTCATATTTGTATAGTGTTTTATAGCTTATCTTACTTAATAGTACCCCTATTTCACAGGTGAGAAAACTGAGACTGGAAAAGCTAAGGACTTGCCCAACATCATATTCCTTGTAAGGGGCAGGGCTGGGTCTCAAAGATAACCACCAAGGCAGTGAAGATAGGAGCTATTGATCAGCTGTGGGACTGTCACCAAGTAGTTGCCCGACCCACAGTTTGGGTTTTTCTAATCCTACCTCAGGAGAACTGTAAGTAATGGGTGGAGAAATAGTGAATGACCTCCCCTGTGTGCTTGTCCATTAGATGCAGAGGTGTCTCAGCCTGGGATACGTTTGGTACATTTTCAGGGGTAACTAAGGTAACCCCAGGATTTTTCTGCCAATTTTCCCGGTGTGTCCTTTTTTGTGATACATCCAGAGTATGATATGATGGCTGTTGACCTCATGGGGTGAAAAGACTGCTGTTAGAAGACACATATTGGGGAGCAGATGTGGCTGAAGCAGTTGAGTGCCTGCTTCCCACAAGGGAGGTCCCAGGTTCGATCGCTGGTGCTTCCTAAAAACAAAAAAAGCAAACAAACAAAAAACCAACTCAGGAGAGCTGATATGGTTCAGTGGTTGAGCACCGGCTTCCTGGGTTCATTCCCCGGCCCTGGTACCTCAAAAAAAATAAAAAGACATGTGTGTGCTATCACCTAAAATGGATAGTTTTTAAGTTCTCTCAGAGGAGGAACCTTCACCCAGGGACAGCAAGGGCACCTGAGCTGGCACCAAGGTGGGGATATTCCTCACAGCTGGAACCCTCTGTGGATTTCCCTGCCACCACTTCAGTCAGACAAAGCTCTCTCGGCAAACACGGCTATTTGTCCCTTTGAACTGTGTCAGGTGGGAAATGTTCAGCAGTTGTGTCATTCCTCTCAGGGCTGCAAGGATGGCAAGATGGATGGTGTTAATAGGCATGTTCTCTGCTGTGGTTCTCTGGTGAATGGCAAGTATGAGGAGGTGATGGGTGTGTAGCTGATTCGGGTGAAGGAGTGGTGGCAGAAGTGGTGATGATGGTGGTAGATAACATTCCCACAGAGTGGTGACATCACTCCCTGAAAAGAAAACAAAGCCTGTGCCTTGCGTACGTGGGTTGTGGGTTGAGGTCTATTCATAGCACCTGGTCTGTTTGTCCTGAGTTATTCCTGGAATTGGAGGTGAGGAATGCATGAGCCGTAACACCCACAAAGTTTTACTTTTCTGCTATTATTTTCTGATTGGTGGGGCAGTTGCCAGGCTGTACCCAGGACTGTGAAAGAGTCTAGAGAAAAAACCCTAAGGCCCAAACCTCCTTCCTGGCCTCCCCAGCTGCAAGAACAGCCTGAAGAGTGAAGAAGTTGGGGGAGGGAGGCAGAACCACCAGCCTTGCCACCCTGTGTGGGGAGCCCAGGCCTCCTTGTGTGTGTATCAGCCTCAGAATCAGCACGGCCCACATCGGCACCAGACAAGCCTCATCACAGCAGCCGTGCTTCAGGACAGGGGTCCCCAGGAGGCCTCAGCAACTCTCATAAAAGAGGAGGCAGGTCGAGGGAACTGTTGCTCACACACAGCTGGGTTTGAGCTTTTCTGGTAATCCCAGGATTGAGCATGAGGACTCTGGCATTCCCTCGGATAGTCTTGGTGACCAAAAACAACTTTCTGAGCTGTCTTTTGGCTGTGGGTGATTTCAGGCTTCTGCCCTCTGTGGTCAGGGCTCAGGGGCCAGCTAGTTCTCAGAGCTGCCTCTTGGGGATGACAGACTAGTATGAGATGAGCCGCTGCTGCAGGGAGTGGGACGTGGCACAGGTGACCATGAAGGCAGCAACTCCGGATATGTGCCCACTGTTCTCTTAGAGGAAACAGAAACCATGACCAGTGTTGTGTTAGCTGAATATTCTCTCTCCATAGTTACTAGAATTCAAGGTGAGGAAAGATACTAATTCAAAATGCCCTTAGGATAACTGATCTCATAGTATCTTCAGCACCTAGCATGGTGCCTGGCATCCAGTAATTACTTCACAAATATTTGCTCAATGAATTGAACTCATGTGTTTCCCATTGCCTGGTCTTTGATGCCTTCTGCTGAGGTTGGAGGGGAGATAAGGTTGTACCTGTTTCTCCGGTGGCCTTGGCAGGGGTCCCAGGACCAGGAAGAGGCCCACATGATGTTTCTGCCTGAGAGCTGTGGCTACCACGGCAGCAGAAGGTAGCCAAGCTCCTAAAGCTGACCCTGCACAAGGAGGAGGGTATGCCTGACTCACATGGAAGCAGAAGAGACAAGCTCAAAGTCAAGATGGTGGAGGCTGGAGATCAAATTTCTGAGGAGGGATAGGGTTATGGCATGAGGAAAAAGTGTGCTGGTGTACATGGTCAAAGCTGTGTTTTGACGCTTCTTGGCTTGATCCTGGGCCTTCTGGGGCTATCGCCAGAGTAGTCAAGGTATTGCCTTACCAGCTTCTGGGGACAAGTGAGGTCGAATGACCCGTGGCAATGTCCAAGGTGAAGAAACACTGGTTGACTGACATTGTTTGGGGTGAGACTTAAGTGGATATAGTTTGAAAGAAAAGGTTAGGTTTCTGCCTTGGAGCTAGCTGTAGAGGGCAAAATATAAATTATTTCCTGTAGTGTTATGGACCTAGGCTTTTGAAGTCAGCCCAGAGAAGGTGGCTCTATTTACTGATAAGAGAAAAGGAGGACTTGGGAAAGATGGAATGATGCAGTTGAAGTTCTGGATACTCAGGTTCCCTCAGAACACAGGTCAGCTACTGCTCTTTGACTTGGGGAGAAAGGAATCAAGCGGGAAGGCAATTGTAGTAACTGTTGTGATTTAGTGTGTGTTTGCTTGCTTGTGCCATGATTCTAGCCAGACATAGTGCTTCTGGCACTCCCTAACAAGGCTCTTTCTGAGCCTGACATGGACGAGTAATAGCAGAATCTGGTGAGCCTGTGGAGTGGTTACAAGTATGGCTTTTAGAGTCAGACTGACCAGCACTTGCTGTGTGATCCGGGCAAGTTACTTTACCTCTCTGAGGCTTGGGGTCTTTCTCTATAAAACTGGGGTGATGATAGGAAGTAATAATACCATACTCTCAGGGTGGTTGTGTGGACTAAATGAGGTCATCTATGCAAAGTGCTCAGCCCCATACCTTGGCTCAATACATGGCACTCTGCACTGCCAGTGTTCTTGTCTCCACCCCAGGTCCTGAGATCTAGGCAAAGGCAGCCATCCTGCGGCTGTATCCTGAATGGGGCAGAGCCTCTGCTCACTGTTGCTTTTGTACATGTCCTTTCCCAGACCTCCCCTGCTGCCGCCCGGGCCAAACCACAGCATCTTCTGCCTGGACTCCTGCAGCAGCCTCCTAACTGGCCTCCCATTTCATCCTTGCCCGCTTCCAATCCATTTTCCTCACCATGTTCAGGGTGATCATTCCAAGGTTCAAATCTAATCATATCACTCCTTTGCCTAAAGCCTCTGCAAGTGTCTGCCCATTAAGATCACTTAAAATCCACCATCCATTCCATAGTTTCCAAGACCCTGCCCAACCTAGCACCTGCTCCCCTCTTTCAAGTCCTCCAAAGGGTCAGGCTCTCTTACTATGTGTCTTCCTCCTGTCTGGCTCATGTTTCAGCCCCACATTCTCCACCCGGCTTGAGACTCGGCCTTCAGGTCTCAGCTCATAGATACAGCGCTTTCTCAGAGACATCTTTTCCGACTTCCTAAACTAATTGAACCCCCCACACACACACACGTTACTCTCATCGCAGCCTATACTTCCTCATCATAGCATTTATCTCATTTGCAGTCAGTTTTTCTGTAATTATTTAATGTCTACCTGCATACTAGACCTTGGCTGCAGGAAGCCAGGTCGTATCTGTTTCATTCTTCACTGTATACACACAGTGCTGCCCTAGAACAGTGTCAGGCTCGTGGTAGGCATGCATTAAATATTGGTTGAATTAAGACAGGTATGAATAAGTGAAAGAATGAATGAATATCTCACCAGGGGTTGTGAGTGCTTCTGTTCCTCTCTCCATTGATGGGCTGGGCTGCTTTGGGGGTTTGTTGTAAAAGATTGTGTGTTAGAGTGGAAAGGCAGGGAGCGAGGAGTCAGGAGACAAGAGAGCTTTGGAAGACAAGAACCATGACTCATTCATCTTAGTATCCAGAGCACCTGGAACAAGTAGGGGTTCAGCAAATGAAATGAATAACTCCAATGTCCAATGTCCGAGCTCTTTCCTATTCTCAACCCCAAAGCCCACTGTCAACTGGACTTTTGGAACCCAAACCTCAATGTAAGTGGGGGCGTGTCTGTATACAGGGGAGATGTCTATGTGGTCCTTAAAAATGCATATGTGGAGACGAGAGTTGCCTGCAACACGGGCCAGTGCCCTCCACCTGAGTATAGCTGCCATCGTGGAGGCCTCATGTACAAACACAGATGCCCAGTTCCTGGGCCCTTTTCAGAGTTGCAAGGAAAACTTTGAGTATTCAAACCTTGATAAACGGCCAACAAATTCAGTTCATTTCGATTCTGTTCCTCGGCACCGTCCCAGGCCCTGGAATCCAACAATGACTAGTGCCTCCTCGCAATGAACCCAGTCCAGCAGAAGGAAAAATGTACATGCAAGGTGAAAGGTTGGGACCGGGAGGAGAGTCGGCCTATAGTCTTCAGTCTCAGCCTTCAGAGAAGTGGCTCCGTGAGCCACATTATGTGCCTATTTGAAGCCCTTGACAGTGCCACGAACGAGAGAACAGACCCGGTAGCAAAGCCACTTGTTTGACCACATAAAAGGCCAACGGTTTCTCAGCCTCTCCTGGCAACAAGGACACAAATCACCTCACACATCAACCCTGCCAAGCCAGCCTCGGCGTCGGAAGCCAAGCGCAGAAACCAAGGGCGTGGTGGGGATTGCCAGGCAAGGAACCGTGAAACAGTGATGTCAGCTCAAGCGGAGGCTCTGCTCGACGGCAGTGGCTGGCATTCAGGGACAGCTTATGTGATAAGCCACATTCCAAATGAGCCAAGCCAGCCCTCCAAGCCCACAGGAAGGGTGGCTTTTTAGAGGTACAAGGACCCTTGGATGAATGGCAATGGCCCTGAGCACCCTCACCCTCACTGTCCCGTTTCCTCCCCACCCATCTAAAATGGAGAGGACCCACTCTCAAACAAGTTATGGTGGCGCCCATCCTTTCTACCAGGTGCAGGCTCATTTTAGCCTCACAATAACCCTATCAAGTAGTCCCTTCCCATGCGATTCATTTTGCAGATGAAGAAGACACTGAGACTCCAGAGCTAAAGAGCCCTTTCCCATGTTCCCTCAGTCAGACAGACGGGAGGTTCTGGGCCTCCCTCTGGGCCGCTGTGGCTGTGACCTCCTCCCTTTCTCCACACTGGCTATGGCCCCGTAACCTCCAAGCAACAGCTCAAGGCAGTGGCCTGTTGGTTACTGGGCCACTGAAAAGATTGGAGACAGAGCCTTGCTCCTGATTCAACCTGCTCAGAGCCACCAGCAGCCACCAGGTTCCATTTGCTCCTTATCTAGCCCATCTCTGCCCTCCTCTCTTCTCTCCCCTTTATTCTCAATGACCAGAGCTTCTCCTTAAAGAAACCCTTACCACTGCAGCTCATTCTTGAGAACCCTGGGGCGGAGGAGGCTTGACACCTGGGAAGGGTCCTCCCAACAAGGGCAGAAAAAGACTCTAAGCTCAAATATAGGCAGGTCACACGTCAGCCCCCATGAAGGAGGCAAGGGGACAGGGCTGACCAGCTTCCACTCACGCAGGAGCTCTCTTGGCTGGGGTGGGGGAAGGAGGTGAGGTGGGGGGCAACGTCCCATCCCTTTGTGACTGCTTTTCCCCACCAAGGTCCTCTGGATGCCTGTTCCAATCTGATGCTCAGGACCCTAAAAAGACTGCAAAAACATCAACAACTTGTGACACCAACTGCCAACACTGCAGTGACTCAATTCAGTTCGCTTCTCACTCTAACCACCCAGGGTTATTCTACAGGTTATGATCAGCCCTCTACAAGACTGACATTCAGGGATGAGTTGCAAGTTTAGGGGCCCAGACTACCTACACTTCTGACCAACTCGCTGCAAATTCGGGGGTTACCACTTCCTCCTCAGGTTCAATAATTCCCTAGAATGACTCAGAACTCACGACAAGCGCTGTACTTATGATTTCAGTTTTATTATAGTAAAAGTTTGTATAAGAAGAAGCCAAAAGAAGAGACACCAAGGGTGAGGTCTGTTAGGGTCTCAAACACAAGTCTCAGTGTCCTCTCCACTTGGAACGTGTCCCCCTCCCGGCACAGCAATGCAGCTTATCAATCGTGGACAGTCACGCAAGCTTCAGGTATCTCAAATTATATGGGGTTCCATTACATAGGCATGATTGATGGAATCAGTGCCCACATAGGTGAACTCAATCTGCAGCCCCCACCCCCTTCCAAAGGTTGGGGAGGTTGGGCTGACATGACAAGGCTCAAAGCCCCAACCCCCTAATCACATTGTTGGTATAAGACTACAGGTGTGACTAGCTCCACCTGTCTTCTGGTTAACCGTATGAACCATCAGGGGAGGTCTGGGGCCCACCATGAATAAACACAAAGCATGCCAATCATGGGAAATTCCAAGGATGTAAAGGTTACCTCCCCAAGAACTGGGGACAAAACCCAGCCATCTCCCAACCCACTCAACACGTCTTCTCCCGCACCCCTCCTTCAATTTTGTTCCCTTTAACAGTGCAACGCTGGAGCCCCAGGACATCCCTGCACTTCTTCAGGGTCATTGTAGGGACCCCCTTCCACACTGACTGCCCTTCATTCTTCACTCCTTCTCTAGGTCATACTCCATCAACCTCATCTTGCTTTCCCTGCTACCTCTCACCACAGTTCTTCCCCCTTCGGGCTCCCCTCTGCACATCTACTTCCCAGCTCCTTCTGAGCTTGATGACCTTACCTGGGGCTGAGTGTGGGGTTGGTACCTAACACTTTTGGGGCTGACTTTAAATCACAGAATGTCAAAACTTAAGGAACTTCAAGACAGGAAGGTCATACCATTCACCACCCCCACGCTTTACAGAAGGGAAGCTGGGGCCCGAAGGAACATAACAGGACTCAGTCCCAGGGACCAGATCAGTGAGTAACACAGCCAAACCCAGGCCCTAGGGCTCCTAATCAAAGCACCTTATTCTACATCCCTCTATTTCCCTCCCCCATCCCCAAAGACAAGACCCTCAGTGGTGGGCCACTGCAGGCTCCAAAGGCTCCTTCTGGCCTGTTACCCCACCAGGTGATGAATAAGTGTGTGGTGGGAATGCTGGAGGGATGGAGAGGTGGTGTTTGTTTCATTTGCTCTTAGACAAGCTTTTAAATTTTTCAAGGAAGGTAGACTATTTCACTTCACAAATATTATGTCTCTTACTACCTGTGAAAGGGTGGGCTCCTTCTGACCCATTCCCCAAGAAACGCTTCCTTCAGTGCGAGCTTCCCCAGGCCTGCTGGGGTGGAGAGGGGGCTGTGATCCTGTCTTTGGTTTGGGCTCCTGACCCCTTCACCTCCCCACCTTTCCCTGGGCCCCAGACTCTCCCCCAAAAACTTGGGCAACCAGAAATACAGAATGAAACCTGGGAGCCAAAGGGTAGCTTGGAAGGTGCTGGGGAGAAGATTGGGGAACCCTGGAGGGTCCCTTCTCCAACAGGCCACGTGCAACTCTGTACACGGAGGGGAAGTGGGCTGTAAGCCCTGCCCTGAAGGCATGAGCCCTTGGGGAGGCTTTTAAACCCAAGGGCAGCGGCAACAAGCCAACTCTTCCTAACATCTCAGCTGCCCCCTCATCCCTGCCTTGTTTTTCTCTCTGCTCCTTTCCAAGTAAGTGTGCCTCTTTTCTTCCTTGAGCCATGCCTTTCAGTTCTGCTTGTCTCCTGATTTTCTCCATCTCTGTATTCGTTTTGCTTGATTTGTGTCTTTCTCACCTGTCCTTTCCTATGACTCCTTGTGAGTTTTTCTTCTGTTTCTGCCACTCAGCTTTCCTGTTTTTCTCTATTTGTCTCTCTCCTCAATTTCTCACTCTCCTTTCCAGCTCTGCCCATCTGACCCCTTCTCTCCACAAAATAAACCCTGTCTCCCGTAATGAGTTCCCCAACCAGGCCAATCCCCTGCCTCCAGAACACCATCTCTGCTCCTCTCTGTTTCCTTCTCCTTCCATCTCTGTGTCTCTCACCTTCTCTCTCCCCACAACCCCATTTCAGCCCACCTTGGCCCATTCACCCTGTCCCTTTCTCACCGTGACAGGCCCCCACTCTCCTGACAGGCCCGCTGAAGCCCGCCACCCCTGCCCCCAGAACGCTGCTCCCCGGGTTCTACTCACCCAGCGCCACGGGCCCAAAGAGGCGGGAACACAGGCAGCTGAGGAGCAGCCAGGGCACCCTCCTCCAGCGGGCCCTCCTCATGGCTCCAGAGAGGCCCCCGCAGGCCCCCGCCCCCGGGAAGCTCTCAGCTCAGGCAGCGTGCCGGGAGCAGAGGTGAACCTGTCCCCACTGGCTGCTGGCCTGGAAAAGGTGTATTTCCCCAAAGGGGCCAGAGTATCAGGGGAGGAAGACAAAAGAAGGCGGGGCCCCACGCCAATCATCCTTGCCCCGTCTTTTCTTTCCTCACTCTCCGACCCCCCTCCCCCACCAGGAAAAAAAACTACCGATACACCCATTGCTCCGCTCCTAGTCAGCCAGGGTGCAGCCCGGGGAGGGAGAGGGTACAGCAGGGGCGTCCTGGGGATAGAAACCAGGACACACTGCAAATGAGTGAGCCATCCACCTGCCTGGGGCCTGGGGCCTCCACCCCTCCCTCCCCAGGGCTGCCCCTGTTCAGCCAGAGTTTGGGGCTGCTGCAGTGGGAAGAAGCTGGGTCCATTTCAAGAGAACGGACAGGGAAGAATGGAGAAGAAAGGGGCCGAGAGGGAGTGCGTTTGGGGTTGCCTGAAGAGGGGAAAGGGAGTGAGAGTTGAGAAACCCTTCTCCCATGAGGACGGGGAGTCGGGTGGTGGATGATGGGGAGTGAGGAGTAGGCATCGGAAATGCCCTGTACGGTGTCTTTCTGAAGCGGGTGGTGGGCTTAGACTACCTGCTCAGTGCTAGGCACATGGTAGAGCCTTACCAAAAGGTGAATTCCTCTTTCCAGGGGAGGGAGCTCTGGTCTGGGGTCCAGAGAGCCCGAGGCAAGCCGAGAAAGCAGCTTGAGGAATCTGGGGATGGTTAGTGGGGTTGAGGGTAGAACCTGGTGAACAGGGGCTGGGTGGTCCTCCGCTGGGTTCATTCCCTCCGCAGCAGAACAGACAAACACACCCAACTAGGCTGGGAAGGGAAAGAGGGTTTATTTGCTGGCGGGAGTCCAGAGATGTACAATCTTAAGCCTCCCCAAACTGCAGAAATTCCAATATTTTATACCACCAGGATGCTCATGGATAATTGGGGCAGAGCTGGACACAGTTTCCTTTATTAATAAATATTAAAGGGTTAAATATGGTGGGATGGTTATAAACATTATCATTGATCAAGATTCTGGCATACGAAAGTACAGAGTAGAGGTCAGTCACAAGGTTTTCCATATGGATAATAAACAGGTGAGCGGAGTGGTTACACACAAGGGAGAGGCTAAGTTTTGTGTAAACATAAACAAGGATGAAACCTGTTTAGAATGACCATCATAATAGCAGGTCTAGGCTAAATCCACCCAGTTTCAGCAATTTCAGATATTAACCTATTTTTTAAAAATAATATAAGGACATCTATGTAATTCTTAACCCTCGGTTACAAAGGTTTAGTACAATGGCTCAATACTTAAGCTATACTGGGTTTTTCTAGTACACACTGGGTTGCAGTGAGCAACTGTGACCTAGAGAAAGTGGGGGCAGCTCCTGGACTCGGTGGGACTCAGGACACCCATTTTGACCTCCTGGGACTCACCAGCACAACCAAACAGGGGCAGAAACCCCAGATGGGGTGTGCTGGGTGGGGTTCTGACAGTGAGGGAAGTTAGTTGGTATAGCTCTGCAAACGAGAACAATGGAGATTTCTCCCACCTTTTGTTCAAGATTAGATTCCCTGAGTGCAGGGTTTCTGGGGAGTGATCAGAGAGCATGGACCCCAGGATAAGGAATCTCATTTCCATGTCCCAGGCAGAGCTGGCCCTGCAAGGGGGAGTGGATGGATGAGACTGGTGCCAACTTTGAGGGCCATGAAGGCCCCATCACCTACTAACACTCCGCCCCCACTGGCTACTCACTTTCTGAAGCTAAAAGTCCAGTTATGGCTGAAGCCCAAAGACTGGACCTTCCGGTTATAATGCAGGTCCTACAAAGAAGTCACAGGGTAACCCCACCTCTATGTGGACGATTTGATCCCATTGTTTCCTGGGAGGGCAGGAAACCAGAAAGGTAAAGAGGGACTTCAGGCACAGAGCATCTGAACAAGATAGGAGGAGGGTATCAATGAAGAGAATTTACGCAGACTCCAAGGCCCAACTTGACCTTCTTGATCATTTTTCTGTGTCAGTTCCTGATGATGGGTTCTCCCTATTAACTTGCTTTATGTGTCATTTGGTGACACTCTCTGCACTACAGTTTCCCGTCTATGGAGGAGAGAAATGCATTCCAGGTTGGACCAAAGTAAGAGGTGGACATTTTGTTGACCTAGCACAGATAACCTTCCACTTCCCAATGCAAGGAAGTAGAAGGCCAGAGGCACAGAGTGTTCTCCAGAGGCTGCTGTGGTGATCAAGATGCCAAGGGGGCATTAGGAAACCTGGGCTTTACTGTGTGACCCGAGTCAAGCCACAACTTCTTTGAACCTTGTTTTCCTCATCTATAAAATGGGATAATAACACCTACCCACAAGGTCAGGAGGCTGAAATGAGCTTAACATGCAGCAGGGCTTTGGCTCCTCATTTCAACCTGACATCATCCCTGAAGGTAGATACAATGAGGGAATCAGGTTCAGAAAGGCTAAGTAACCTGCTCAGAGTTAGCTAGGAAGAGGAGGAGTCTGGATTCATTCCCAGGCCCATTTCCATTCAAAGGGCTTTCCTACGTCCCTTTGAATTTTAAGATATTTTTGGACATGCTCAATGCTAATTCATTCTCTCCCTGCCTACCTCTGGTTCCCTTTTCATTCTCCATTTGAGCCCAGCTCCTTCTCAACTTGTCCATTTTTGAGGGTTGGGATGCTTCTAGTACTCTGATAAATGTCTCTCCTTTTATCTGGGGTAGATCGTGAAATAGCTGTCTGTCCTTCCTTCTCCCCTCCCAAGGCTTCTGATGCAGACAGAGAAGGGGGAGAAAGGGGAGGAAATGAATGGATTCTGAGTTTTGTCAGAGCCTGGGTGGGGACCTAGGTTTTTCCTGGGGAAAACTGCTGGGTTTTCACTGGGGGCAGGAATCTGATTCCAAGTTTAAGTTGATATCATGGTGGGAAAAGAGAGCTTAGTCTGGACTTGGGGTATAAATTGGAACAAGGACAAGATTATGAACTTCTCACATGGAAGGAAAGGCAGACTTGGCTTGAACAGACTCAACCTGGGTCCTGGGCAGCAAAGTCAGGATCTTAAAGGGAGATTTATCTTCCGTGACAACCAAAGTATGAGGTCCTACTTTTGGGGGCCCTCTAAAGAGCTTATCTCCATATAACTTATGGTCTTATGGAACCCCATGCTTCTAATAAAGTTACTTCCGGTCAGACTTAAGCCACTTAGACTGAGATGGGGAAGGAAGGCAGACGTTTAAGTCTTCAGTTAAGACTAGAGTGCCAGGCCCTTTGCATGCCTCATCTCACTTAATTCTGCCCATAGTCCTGTGAGGTGCATAGCACTCCCCTCATCTCACACATAAGGAAACTGAGATTCAGGAGATAAACACATACTCCTGTCATCACTGAGTCATGGGCCAGGTTGGGCGATCAAGAGAAACTGGAGAGGGGGCAGGTATAGTTCAGTGGTTGAGTGTCTGCTACCTATGTATGAGGTCCTGGGTTCAATTCCC
>JAQZBX010007926.1:0-35663 GCA_029593785.1 Cabassous unicinctus | reverse complement strand
GCTGTCAAGCTGCAAGGAAAATGGTTAATTGACAGCCTCCAGCTGTTAGTGCTTTAAGGGTGCATCTCAGCTTCTAAGCTGAGACCCAGATCATGCTCTTTTGAGGAATAACCCTTGGACCAATGACTGAGCAAGACAGTGGTGCAAAGACGCGGCCATTTCCACTGGCCGTGGGACTCCTCTAACAGGTGGTCTGTGCTCCCCAGAGCACCCCATCCTGTCTCCTCCCCTTTCCTTTCACAGTTGTTAGTCCCCTATAAATCTTTCCATTCCTGACTCCATCTCAGTGTTTGCTTCTAGGAAGACCCATCCTGAGCCACTCACTTAAAAGCTGATGACAGTTTTATAGATACAGAGACTGACCCTCCTGCCCCTCCTAGCTGGGATTTAGACCTAGATCTGCACAACTCCAAAGCCTGTCCTCTTTCCACTGCACCATACCGGACAGTTCAGCAGGGAGGTACCTGGGCCTGGTGGGCTCGGCAGCCTGCTAGGCATTGTCCCTGCCTGCAAGAAGCATGTATTCTCCTAGGGAAGACAAGGCCCCCATGCTGCAAAAGATGAAGACCAAAGTGATGTCGCTGAAGACCCAGTAGCTGGATCCCCCAACAGGTGCGTGTTGGTGTTGGAGCCAAGGAAGAACCCCCCTTACCCCCCACTTCTGAGGCCTCAGCTCCCAGAAGGAGCCCCTAGGCTGTGGTGAAGACAGGGGCCCCGGCCTTTGGGCCACACAAAAGCCCTGTCATTCTTTCAGGATTGGGTTTCTCAGCCCCTTTCTCTCAAACTGCCGAGCATTTTAACACCAATTAGCTCATTTCCCTTCTCATGTTACCTCTGAGAGAGGGGGGACATAAAGCCTACCCAGGCAACATCTTCCAGGCTTGGGGTCTCTGTGAAGGAAGGGCCATCCTGAGTGCATAGGGGGTGAGGTGGAGGGGGAGGCAGGGTTGGCTTGAGGCCCAGGAGTCTAAATTCACTCCATTTGTAGGAACTATAATCTCAATTTTAAGGAGAAGGAAATGAAAGCCAGGAAGTTAGCAACAGTGCTAAATAAAAAACCCAGCATCCAGGCCCCAGATCTGTCTCCTATGGTTGGGCTTCCCTTTTTAAACCCTGAAAGAAGAAAAGAATCTCAACGTAAGTTTAGAACTGGAAGAGACCTGGGCAATCTTGTAGTCCCAACGCCCCCGGGAACATCCCAGGTCACACAGCTGGTGAGGGGCAGACCCAGGCCTTGAACCCAGGCCGCTATTACCCTCTCTGCACGGCCTCCCATGTTTAATAAAGTGGCTTTGCCTGCTCCTGGCTTAAACCCTCAACAGGGAACACTTGGCAAATGCTGTCAGTGATCCTAGGGACTAATGGACTGTGCTCTCAGGACGGGTCCACAGAGCTCTCCAACTGCAGGGCCTGACAGAGAACCCAACCTAAGCCTAAAGTGGTCTTTTAAAATAAAGTTTACTAGTTGTGTGTGTGTGCTTTTTTCCATTATAAGAGTAATATGTGCTCCTTATAGCAGATACAGAAAATACTTAAAAGTAGAGAGAAGGAAAACATCATCACTGTTTCACCACCCAAGAACAAATGCTATTAATACATCCATAGATTTCTGGCCTTTTCCCCATGAGTAGCTCATACACATAATTTTAATCTGTAATGTCATAGACGTAATTGTGGTTCCTGTAATTTCACCTCACATTAAAACAAACATTTCTTCCCGTTATTATACACACTTCATTCACATATTTTCAAAGACTGCCCAATATTCCATTGAGTGGACTGCTGTCATAACTTATTTAACTAAGTTGGACATGTGGGTTATTTCTAATTGTCCCTATTAGACATAATGCAGAGACGAGAGGTTTTGTGCCTAAAGCTCCTTCTTTATGTAGGCGCATGTCCTTAAGCTAGAATCAGAACTATTATGTTGTGCTCAGCTGCTCTGACCTTCCCTCTCCCACAGCAGAAAGTCAATGAATAAGAACTAGCTATATCCACAGGGTGTGGGGTGTATTTTTGGACACTTGGGGTCCATTAAATCTCTTAATGTTGACAGCCTAATGGTAGTGGCAAAAGCAACAGCGAAATGAGATCCTTACTCAAGTGGATTAAAGAGTCTGCAGGTAGGGTGGGAAACAGGGGGGTCCCTCCAGGATGTCTTCCTGGGTGTGCTGCCAGTCTTGACCCATGACCATCAACCCTGCCTCTCATTTGAATACCTGAACCTTGAGGTGAATTTTCTAGAGAAAGTGATTCCAAAGGAATTGAAAAGGGAAAAGCGACTTAGCCAGAGGGTTAGAGCAGAAGGAAATAGAAATGATCCTGGAGGCAAACTTAGTTGGGGATGAAGTTCCTCCTTCCTCCCCTTGGACCCTGGGGAGAGAATCCAGCTGAAGCTGGAGGAGCAAGTCAAGGGGATGGGAGGGGAACAGAGTCAGTGTCACCGAGTCCCAGCAGGCCCTGCTGCCCTGGTCACAGCATGGTGACAGCACAGGTGGAGGGTCAGCAAACCTGCGCGAACCTGTGTGCCAGGTCTGCGTCCAGCACAGGGGATGCTGAGACGAAAGACCTGGCCCTGACTTCACAGGGTCACAATCTAGAGGGATCTAGACACAGGAAGGGCCTTTAACGACAGGTCCTGTGGGTCTGAGGCCCTGTGGTACAGGTTGGGCAATGGGGGAAGCAATCTAAGATCTCCCTGAAAAAATTACAGTGGATGATTCTTGCCACATGACTGCCTATGGGGGAGTCCCTGAGCACCACTGAGTCATGTGGCAGGCTGGGTGACCAAGGGAAACTGGTAGACTAATACTTGATCAAACTTCCCAGGGGCAGGAGCTCCAGCCCTGCCTCATTAAGTACCTGTTGAGAACTCCCCCTCCAGCGCTCAGAAGGGCTGAAGAGAAATAGGGAGAACAGAAAAGCAGGACATGGATGGAGGGTCTCAGACCCTAGGCCTGAGATAGGGAGCTGACCACATGCCAGCCCTCCCTCCCACCCCAATGATTGGTGATCTCAGCCCTGCTTTCTCAAAGGTGGACTTGCAACAGCTGAGTGAACATATTGTCCTTCCTGGTTTCTTTCTGAACCCAGAAAACAGAGTAAGGGTGGGCAAGGAGAGAAGAACAGAACAGTGTATTTTTAAAAACTAAAAGCCCCACCCAGGCCCCAGGCATTCCACAGCAAGGAGTGTCAGCCCCAACTCCCCCAGGGGACTGCCGCCCATCATCTGTGCAAGAATGTGAAGGAACCAAGGATCCAGCCCTGGATACCTTCCGTTTAGCCTACACAGCCCCAGACTCTGCCTTTATCAGAAAAAAGTGACGTCTCACCTTGCACCACCCTCTTGAAATTGCTTCTTCAGGTGTGCTTGGAATGTCCTCTCTCCGCATCCCCAGTTCCCACCCATACCCCCTAGAGCTCTCAAGAGCTTGGATGCGGGCAGAAGGAGGAGGTAAGAGGATTATGATTAATAAGCCTGCGCCCAGTGTGGATGCAGTGACCGCAAGATTAAGTTTTCTGAGAAATGAAAGTTCAACTTCGGGGGCTTGTCAGCCTGAGTCACTAGAGACTGCGTTAGCCACCAGGTACCAGATCCAGAACAAACTGCCCAGGACATCCAGGATAGGAGCCTCAGAGAAGTCATCACTGGCTTCTGGGGGTCGGGGTGGGGAGCCCTAAAAGACAGAGTGAGGCTTCAGGGGAAGAACAAGGGTTTGGAGTCACCCAGGGCTGGTTGCTTCCTAGCTGAACCTGTCTCCCCATCTGCATAATGAGAATAATAATTCCTATTAGCTGACCACATAGTAGGTTTTTTTATGTTTTGTTTTGTTTTTTAAAGATTTATTTATTTATTTATCCCCGCCTTGCTGCTTGTGCTTTGCTGTGTCCATTCGCTGTGTGTCTTTTCCATGTCTGCTTATCTTCCCCTTGCTGTGAGGTCCTGCTGCATCAGCCCCTCGCGCCGGCGGGTGGGCTGGCGGGCTGGCCTGCCCTCACAAGGAGGCCCTGGGAAGCGAACCCGGGGCCTCCCATATGGTAAACGGGGGCTCTATCGACTGAGCCACTCCCGCTTCCCCATAGTAGGTTCTTGACAAATGTTACTCCCCCCAGGGAAGGTGGACAGGGAAAGAAAGGCAAAAAGTTATTTGAAAAGAGAGTCAGGAGTTGTTCTGGGTGGAGGGGCCAGCTCACGGAAGTGAGAGGGCATGAAAAGCTCTGGATGGAGGTGGGGAAGGGAGAGGGCAGAGCTGTAGGACTCAGAAGGCTGCTGTCCCCACCAAGGTCTTGGTAAACCAGGGGATGGTCAACTTGCTTGGATCAGGTGAGATGGCATCACTCATATGCAGAGGAGTTTGTTTTATGCAATGATGCAAGTTGGTAAGTTCTTCAGGGACTGCGGTTTAGAAGATGGGGCTGAGGGGCCAGTTTGAGAGAATGAGCTTTTAAGACTCAGAAGCCATAGGATTGAATCAACCTACTGAAAAATAGAAAATACAAGGGCAAGGAAAGGTGTGGGGATGGGGGTCCTGCAAGGGTCCCTAGAGCATTTTTCATTTGAAGGCTTTTTTTCATTATGAACTAGACTATCTTCTGGAGTAAAGGCTGCAGGCCCTAGATGCCACCTATTTGTCAGGAATTCAAATTTAGGCTCCAATATCTACAGTAGAATAATGAATATATTCTTATGCATTACCTGATAATTAACATCTAGTGATATATCATGTAAAATAAAATTATTGGGTTATATATTAGCCTAATTCAAGTGTGAGTTTTTGGTTGTTGTTTAGTTTTTAAAGGCTTTAAAGTGGGAGAGCACATGTAGCTCAGTGGTTGAGTGTCTGCTTTGTGGTGTACGAGGTCCCAGATTCAATCTCCAGTACCTCCTAAAAGAAAAAAAAGCTTTAAAAGTTTTCATAAACTGTTTTGGCCTGGGGAGACTCTAAGTGCCTGATCCTGTTTAAGGGGTTCAGCAGTCGGTTCCCAAACCCCTGGTCACCCTGATACATACAATTAAGCCACCTGCTCTCAATTTGGTCCCTCCACCAAGAGCCAGGACCTTTCCCAGCTGACCCTACCAGGCTCAGGGCCTGGAAGCCGGCTTTCCAAAGCCACAGGCTGTTTATTTTCAACCTGCAAGGACCTGGCTTTCTGGGAACCCTGGCTGTCCTGAAAGCTCCCCCCATTCGCACACACACAGCCCTGCCTCAGCCCACCAACCGTCGTCAGAGCAAAAACCACTGTCCTTTGCCTAAATATTGAGAACAGGAAACTCACGCTCTGTTCTTTGGTTGCAACTGCTTCTCCCCACCCCCACCAACCCTTGGCAGGAATGAGCAGCAAAAATAAAATTCACTTGTGTTTTTAACTACATCTGTGTTTCTGCATAAACGATCAATGCATTTTAAAAACAACAATAACTTGCTTTACCCTTCTCAGTACCTCCAATCCAGTCTTTCATCAGATGAATGCAGAGGGTGGGGAGGCCAGGAGGGGAGGTGCTGGGTGAATCGACAGGCTCAGTGCAGGCATCAGGACCAGCCCCTGAACTCCTGGAGGCTGGCCAGGGGCCACTACGGCCAGAGTCTCTGCTGGACACAGGGAGACAGCCATTCCAATTGAGGAAGTTCAGGGCTCCAGCAGCTGGGGACTCATTCCAAGTTTGGGGATGGAAGGAAGGTAAGAGGGATAAATGAGGCAATGAAACCAGAGACTCTGATCAGGTGTGTTAGTTATTTAATGCTTCTAACCTGCCTGACACTATGAGACATATGAGCTGCACTGCTTTCTGACTCACCAAATTCCCTGGAATGTGGGTAAAATCCTTTGGGTTCTGGCGGGGATCCAGAATGCCTGCTGGGGTGGCCTCAGAAAGGAGGAAAATGGGAGAGGAGAAGCTGGGGGGCCCGAGGGGTGACTGCAGGAGCCCTCTGTGTAAGGAGCAACGTCCCCCATCTCGCTGTGCTGGGCTTTGTGCAGGGGGGTGGTGGGGGTGGGGGGCTCTTCAGGGAGTCTCTGTTTCCTAACTAGGATGGAGGATGGTAGGGGGCTTTGGGTTCATCAAGGGGGGATGAGACAGAGAAGGTAATCCAACGTGGGTGGGAACCAAAACATGAAAGTTGTTATCTCAGTGAGAGGAGACTTCCCACAGGAACAGCCTTGGCCGGAGACTTGCAGTTTAAAAGGACACTGTGCTAGGAGGGCTGTGAAGGAGTACTGATGCCTGATGCTGAATGTATGAAGAAGTTTTAATTAACTGGACTGTAAAAGTGTGGAAATGGATAGAGTTGATGGTAACACATTATTGTGACTAGCAGCTGATTTATAAATGAGATTGTCACTGAAAAGGGTAGTCTAGGGATGTAAATGTCAATTGACAGAAAGCTAGAAAATAACCTAGGGACTGATGAACACAGTGAACCCAGAGGTGGATGAGAATGTGGTTAATAGTACAAATGTAAGAATGTCCTGTGAACTAGAACTGATGTACAGCACTATTGCAGTGTGGTTGGAATGTGGAGAAGCATGGGAAAAATACAATTAATGTAACCTATGGGCTATAGTTAACAGCAATACTGTAATATTCTTGCATCAATGCAAAAGATGTACTTTGTTAATAATAGGGGGTTATGGAAAAAAATATGCCTAATGTGTGCTGTGGACCATGATAGTGTCTCATAACCTGTAACAAATATTCCACAACCGTGTGGTGTATTGGTGAAGGGTTGTTATATGGGAATTCTTTTTCATTCTTTATTTATTTTTATTTTTTATTTTATTTTTAAAGAAGCTTTAGATTACATAAATGTTACATAAAAACTAAAGGAGATTCCCATATGCCCCAACCCCTTCCCCCTCACACTTTCCCACATTAACAACATGTTTCATTAGTGTGGTACATTTGTTACAATCAATGAACACATATTGAAGCATTGCTGTAGTTTACGTTATAGTTTACACTCTACCTCGCACAGTTTTGTAGGTTATGACAAAATATATAATGGCCTGTATCCATCATTGCAATGTCATGCAGGCCAATTCCAATGTCCCAAAAATGTCCCCATATCACACCTATTCTTCCCTCTCCCTTCCCTCAGAACTTCAGGTGGCCACTGCCTTCATATCAACGATAAAAGTTCTTCCATTGCTAAAATAATAATGTCTATAACAGAATAATAATGTCTACTGTAGTCTATTGTTCATTCCCCAATCTTGAGGATTCTGGGATGGTGATGCCCACTCTGCTTCTAACTGAGAGGGGGCTTAGATGCTATGGGGCAGATGGATGGAACCGTCTTGCTTGCAGTTGTAGACATTCTCTGTTCCTTGGGATGGGCATTGTCCATCATCATCTCCTTGTTAGTTGTCCTGGGTGAGTTGATATATGGGAATTCTACACAAATGTATGATTGTTTTGTAAGTTCACAACTTCTGTGATAAAAATATATTTCTAAAAAATAAAAATAAAATAAAATATAGCCACTTGGGGGAAAAAAAGGACACTGTACTTAGTGTAATGTTCTGTTGTCACCGTCTTGAAATTCTTAATATTTTTAAATAAGGGGCACCACATTTTTATTTTGTACTGGGCCCCACAAATTATGTAAGCATCTTGACTTTACTGCTACATATGCTTTCCTTAAAAGTCACTGTGGTCTGCAAAATCATGCAATAAAAACCACAGGACTATGGGGAAAATGGGATTGGGAGAAAATACTCAAAAACTTTGTTCTATTAAAAAAAATAGAAACCTAAAATTTTTGAGATGATGAATGTACAACACTGTGCTTATACTAAAAGCTACTGATTATACACTTTGGATAGAATAGCCAGAAACAGCAGCTATATACAGTGGGAAAGCATAGAGAGATTGAGAGGTGAGGAATTTTCTTGTTTATTTGTTTGTCTGTTTTTTATTTATTATTATTATTGAAATAATAAAAATGCTCTAATAATGATTGAAGTGATGAATGCACAACTATGTGATTATACCAAATACCACTGATTGTACACTTTGGATGAATTGTATGCTTTATTAATATGTATCAATAAAATTGATTTGTTTAAAAAAATAGAAACCTAATAAAAATGGTAGCAGTTTTACACATTAAATGGTTAAGAGATGCATAAATGACACAGTAAATATGGCACTTTACCTTAACAAAGACCTAGAGTTGGTTTGTGGACATGGGTGCTGCAAAGGAGGCAGCTGTGTTAGTGTGAAGTCATGGAAGGAGGGTTATCCCATTCCAGATGTAGGTGGCTGTGGCTCATGACACATTGGGTGAACTAAGGAAGCCAGTAGAAGTCAGAGCTGTGTGCATTTTTTATACTCCTACGTGGCTCACTTTAGCTGAGTACAGTTTTCTGTATTCATCTAGTATTCGTCATGGATGAAATCACTTGTAAGCAAATGCGAAATTCATGTTATGCTCAAATTGTCCCCTAATACATGAATTGTATTAGAACAGACTTATATATATGTAGGAAGTTCCAGGGATTGAACCCAGGACCTGGTATATGGGAAGCAGTTGCTCAACTACTGAACTATCTCCGCTCCCCAATGAGAGTCGGTTTTTTCATCTATTTGTTTGTTTGTTTTTAAGAGGTACTGGGATCAAACCCAGGACCTTGTATATGGGAAGCAGGTGCTCAACCATTTGAGCTACATCTGCTCCCCACAAATTCATATTTTTGAAACAAGCGTTATAGCAGAACTGACATACTATTCTAACGTGTATGTGTATTGACACTTATGGACTTCACAGTAGTAACCCATTAGTCAATAACTGTGAAAGATTCTGATGACGGAAGCTGTGCAGACTCAGCCTACATGAGGGGCTGTGGCTATAGAAAAGACCCATTCATTCATTACACAGAGACTGCTCATCCCATATATTCCATGAGTGAACTCTCAAGGCTTCCCAGAGAATCTGTGAATAATTAAATTGCTGTCTTTGATGGCACCAGTCAGTTTGCTTGGGACAGACTGCCAAGTAGGTCCCTTGGCCAGCTGCTCACCTATCAGTTTACCCAAAAAATGTTTTTAAAAAGTCACTGCTGGAAAGTGATGTGGCTCAAGTGATTGAACTCCTGCCTACCACATGGGACGTCGTGGGTTCAGTTCCCTGGGGCCTCCTGGAGAAGGTGAGCTGGCACGATGGGGAGGCACAGTGAGCTAACTCAACAAGATGATGCAACAAACAGACACAAAGAGGAAAGACAATGAGAGTCAGGGAGCTGAGGTGGCTCAAGCAGTTGGGTGCTTCTCTCCCACATGGGAGGTCCCAGGTTTGGTTCCCGGTGCCTCCTAAAGAAAAGAGGAGGAGACAGTGAGTGCAAACAATGACAGGGGTGGTAATAAATAAATAAAATAAATCTAAAAAAAGAAGTCACTCTTTCTAGACTGTTCAGTGGTTTCTGATCTGACATATAGAGCTTAAAAGTCATCACACCCATGCTCACCACAAGGAAAAAAAAAAAGCTGAGCAAACTGAAACTCTTCCTTGATTCATTAGAGAAGTGAGGTGCCAAAGCAAACTGGAGAGACAGGTGGCTGCGGAGACTCACAGCTTAAGGGGAGCAGAAACCACGGTTGGAGCCAGCCTCAGACAGGAATGCTTGAAGAGCTGGAAGCTGAGTGTGAACTACTTTCAGAGCTAAAAACTCCCAGGCGCCCAGGCTTCAGTCATCCTCCCCCGTCTCCTTTCCTGAGTTTTATTTCCAGGATGAAAACCGCAGAAAAAATCTTGTGCTTTTGGTAGGAGGAGGGGAAAAGTCACTATTTTGAAATACACCCAGAGCATTCTATTCTCCTTAACAACAGCCTTCGCTCAAAGGAAACTGTTTTACAGAGCCTGACTTATGTCGGGCAGGGAAATGCCCCAACTCCAGACCTCTTGAGTCTTCCTGTCTCACCTGAGGAAGGGAAAAGCTGAGAAGCACTTGTGAAGGTCACAGCCCAGGGCCACAGGCTCACTGAAAGGCTGAGACAGTCTTAGGATTATATGCTTCCCATCTCGCTCACTTTACCACCACATCAGCAGGGCTCCTCCATCATAATGGGCTACAGCTGAAGGAACTACAAAGCTCAGACCCTATTTAAGGAGTCTCTAAGGAAACCCAAAGACAACAGGGTAGACAAAACAAGGACACCAGAGAAAATTGTAGCCTCTGACAGCTACAGTTACAGGAAACAGGAAACACAGTCTAACGCCTAGCAAAAACCACACTTTGAGGGGGGGCGGGGAATAAATAAAATAAATCTTGAAAAAAAAAAAAAAACCACACTCAAGACCTACTAACCTTAGGTCCTTTTACCTGATATATCATGTCCGGCTTTTAACAAAGAATTACAAGGAATGCTAAAAGGCAAAGCACAGTCTGAAGGGAGCAAAGCAAGCATTGGAGCCTGATTCAGATATGGCAGAGATTTTGGAATTATTAGACAGTCTATTTTTATTCCCCTACCCTCTTTTCAAATTCTGTTTTCCCTGTTGTTCATTGACAACAGCTTAACGAATCTTCCTCATGTATGTGAGCAAATTATTTGCATGCAGATAACTACCTAAATATCTCTGAGTAGCTCAGAGGTTAAGTAACTTGCCCAGGATTATACATACAGCTCTGGGGCAGAGGCAGAAATAGAACGCAGGTCTGTCTTTCTCCAAAGCTTTTTACCTCTACTACACAACTTCCCCTAAAGACAAAAGAACTTGTAGTTTCTCCACAAAGTGAAAGAGGCTGTGCCAATGGAGAGGTCAAGGATGGCAGATGGGGAAAGAGGGCTTGGGAGAGGACCAATCCAAGATGGAGAATGGCCAACTGGCCCAAGAGGCAGGGACTCCAGAGGTCTTTCCACCCTGGAAGCTTTCTGAGGGGCCCGTCCATGGCTGGGGGTAGGGCCATGAAAAGTAGTTCAGGCCAGGAGGGAGTTTTTCCCAGGCCTGCCACCCCACTGTCTAGAACTAAATTGCCAGCTTATGTACACGAGATAGGAGGGTCAGGGCAGAATCATCGCATCACTGCAATTTTGAGAACAAACTCACTTATCTGCTTAAGAAGTGTGCTTGGTGGGGAGAGAGGAGGCAAAGGGGCAGTGAGGAGGAGGGAAGAATAACACGAGAATTCCAAACATTATCATTTCCAGCTTTCCTATGCACTTGGCAATATTTTAAAAGATTAACCTTCAATGAAAAAAAATATATAGGTTAACATAAAAGGCAAGTTTGAAAAATTAGGAAAATTATTTGCAACACATTTGAAAGAAATGATATCCTTAATATACGAAGAGCTCTCTTACAAAGCAATAATTATATCAACACTTTAAAATAAAAATGGCAGGACATGATTAAATAATTCAGACAGAAAGAAGTGCACAGAAGCTTTCAATCCCCTTTACATTTAAAGAAATGCAATCAAAATAAGATACCATTTTTAAAAAGATGAAATTTGAAAGATTTGAGATAAATAACAAAACCCAGGATTGATAAACTTTGAACAACGAGCAAGAACTGGCAGAAACATCTTTCTCAAAGCTTTGGAAAACAGTGAAAGGACAGTAGTAACAGGGCTAGAGCCCAATCAAGGAAAAGGCCACGTAAAAGCAGTAGGATCTTGTGGTGGCCTGGCTGTCCCCTCCCCCACCTCACTGGCTCAGTGTGGAACTGGCCAGTGCTTATAGGGTAGATCACTGGTCCTGGCTTTAGAGGGAACAGAATAACCCTCATGCATATATTGGAATCATGAATGTCTGGCCCAATCTGTCTGGTGTTGCCTGAGAGACTCACCATCCCAGAAGGTGCCCTGTGTGTAGAAGGCAGCTCATGGAACTCTTCTACAGAACACTGTGGATGAGCAGTCAAGTCATGCTGCCCGGGGCAAGGGATTGCTGGCTGTAGGCCATATAGTGCAATGCCTGGGACAGTGAGGAAAATGGTTCCTAGGGAAGTGGGGATATTCAGAACCATGTACACAGGGGAATTTCTAGGGCCACATGTACATGCCTAAAATAAGATGCCTGTGCAAAAAGGATCAGGAAGGCTCCTACACTTTGACCTGGAGCTATTCTCTAAACTCAATGTATGGATAAGCCCTGAAAGGGAGCACTTGCATAGGTCAATCTGCAAAGACTAGGAAAGGTGTTTGCTTTTTTCCCTTCTTCCAGTTTGTTGTTGTTGTTGTTGTTGTTGTTAGCTCCTAGCAATCAAAGAAAGCTCTGTCATAACACTAGCTGGATATAAGCTTAAGGAAAGGATACCTCAGAGTCTAAACTCCAGCAATAACACATTAAAATAACAAAATATTCAACAAAATGTTACAAAACAAAGATGGCCAAGGCAAAAGAAAGATTAAAGCATCAGAAACCATAAATGAGGAGGATCCCTTCTGGGACATACCAAAGAGTTTTTTTTGTTTTTTTTTTAAAGATTTATTTATTTATTTATTTATCCCCTCCTTGTGTTTTACTGTGTCCATTCGCTGTGTGTTTCTTCCGTGTCTGCTTATCTCCCCCTTGCTGTGAGGTCTTGCTGCATCAGCCTACCGCGCCACGCCGGCCGGCCGGCCGGCCTGCCCTCACAAGGAAGCCCCGGGAAGCGAACCCGGGGCCTCCCATATGGTAAACGGGAGCTCTATCCATTGAGCCACACCCGCTTCCCAAGAGTTTTTTAAAATGGTCTTAAATATGCTCAAAGAGTTAAAGGAAAACATAGACAAAGAACTAAATGAAATCTGGAAAACAAAAGATGAACACAAAAGGAGTATCAATACAGAGATGGAAATTATGAAAAGGATACAGAGCTGAAGACCACAGTAATAGAAATGTAAAATTCCCTAGAGGGGTTTGTTTTCATACCCTGAACTGCTGAAGCAAATACCATGAAATGATTGAGTTTAAACAATGGGAATTTATTAGCTTATGGTTTTGAGACTAAAAGAAAGTCCAAATCAAGGCATCATCAAGGTGATGCTGTCTCCCCAAAGACTGTGGCTTCTGAGGCTGACTGCTGGCAATCCTTGGTCTTTGATTTGTCACATCTCAAGGCACATGGCAGCGTCTCCAGTTTCCACTGATGTTCACCTTCTGGCTGCTCCATCTGTGGCTTTCTCTATCCTTGTCTGGATTTCATTCCCTCATGAAGGACTCCAGTAATAGGCTTAAGACCCATCCTGGTTGACGTGGGTCACATCTTAACTGAAGTAGCCTCATCAAAAGGTCTTACTTATGATGGGTTCACACACATAGGAATGGGTTAACTTTACAATCATGTTTTTGTGGGGTAACATATAGCTTCAAACCACTACACTCCACCCTCTGTACACCCAAAAAGACACATCCTTTCCATAAGCAAAATACATTCATTTCATCAAAATACCCCCAAAAGCCTTAAGTCATTTCAGAAACAATGCCAAGTACAAAGTCTCACCGAAATTGGTTATGGGTGTGGTCTGTCCTGGGGCACAATTCCCTTCTGTCTGTGGATCTGTGAAATCTAGAGAACAAGTTATCTGCTTCAATATACAATGGATTGACAGGCACAGGATAAACATTTCATTCCCATAGGAAAAAATTGGAATGAAAGCAGGGGTCATGGATCCCAAACAATTCTGAAACCCTACAGGGCATAGTCAATTGAGTTCTGATGTCAGGTGGAAGGCAGAAATTGAGAGTGATGAATTTGGACCAACCTGATTGAGATGGAACACATCTTAACTGAAGTAGCCTCATCAAAAGGTCCTACTTAGAAGGAGTTCACACCCACAGGAATGGATTAATCTTAAAAACAAGTTTTCTGGGATACATACAGCTCCAAACCACCACAGGGTTTAACAGCAGATTGGAGTTGGCAGAAAAATGAATCAAAGAATTTGAAGATAAAAAATTGAAATCATTAAATTGAGCAGAAAGAAGAAAGGATGAAGAAAAGTGAACAGAGCCTGAGGAACTTGTGTGACACCATCAACATACTAATATATGCATCATGGGAGGCCCAGAAGGAATAGAAAAAGAAAAGGGGGCATAGAGAATATTTAAAGAAATAATGGCAGAAATTGTCCCAAGTTTAACAAAAACATGAATATACTCCAAACAGGACAAACCTAAATAGACACATGCTGCAGTATATTGTAATCAAACTGTCAAAAGCCAAAGATAGAGAATTCTGAAAGCTGCAAGAGAGAAGCAACATGTCATGTACAAAGGAACCTCAGTAAGACCAAGTGCCGATTTCTCATCAGAAACCATGGAGGTCAGAATGCAGTGATATTGAATATTTAAAGTGCTGAAAGCAAAATCTTGCCAACCAAAAATTCTAAATTTGGCAAAACTGTCTTTTGAAAATGAAGGTGAGATTAAGACATTTCCAGATAAGCAAAAGCTGAGGGATTTCATCACCACTAGACTGGCCCTACAAGAGATTCTAAAGAGAGTTCTACAAATTGAAAGGAAAGGACCATAGATAATAGATTGAAGCTGTGTGAAACAATAAAGATCCCTGGTGAGGGTAACAACATGGGTAATTATAAATGCCAGCACTATTGTATTTTTGGTTTGAAACTCCACTTTTTACTTCCTACAGGATCTAAAAGACAAAAGCATAAAATGTGATGATAAATCAGTTGTTTTGGACTCATAATGAATAAACATTAATTTGTGACAAGAACTACAATACTGGGGGAACAGAGGGATATGGGAACATAGTTTACATATACTGTTGAAGTTAATTTAGTATCAAAGCCAATAAGATTGTTATAGACTTAGAATGTAGAAAGAAAAAATTAAAGAATGAGAAAAAAAGATTTAGAATGTTAAATTTAAGCCCCATGGTAACTGCAAAGAAAGTATCAGAGACTATGCAAGCTCATAGAGACAGAAATTAGACTACAGGTTGCCAGGGGAAAGGGGGCAGGAGAATTGGGGAGTTAATGCATAATGGGTGTAAGGTTTCTGGTTGGGGATTGGGAAAGTTTTAGTAATGGAAGGTAGTGAGGGTCCCACAATATTGTGGATGTGATTAATACCATTGAATGGTATGCTTGGGAGGGGTTGAGATGGGAAAGTTTATGCTGTCTATATATTACCACAATTAAAAAAAGAAGAGAAAAAACAACTAAAGAGATAATGATAGTTAAATGCAATACAGGATCCTAGACGGGATCTAGCACTGAAGGAGAAAAGGCTCAAAGGAACATTATTGGGACATATGAAAAAGTTGGAATGTAGACTGTAAGCTTTATATCCATATTAAATTTCTTGAACTTGATAACTGCACTTAAGGTAGTTACATAAGTGAAGATTCTTGTTCTTAGGAAAGGTACATGGCAGCGTTAAGTTTTCAAGGAGCATGATGTATACAACCTGCACTCAAATGTTCAGAAAATGGATGGATGGATAGAAAGATAGATAAATAGACAGACAGATAGATAGAATGATATGGTGAATGTGACAAAATTTTAAAATTGGTAGATCTGGGTGTCTGGGTGGTGGTGGTGGAAAGGAGTATGTTGGAGTTCTCTGTATGGGGTTTGTATTATTTCTGTAACTGTCCAGTAAGTTTGAAAGTATTTCAAAATAAAAAACTTAAAAAAAAAACTAATCAATGGATCCAGAAAAAAAAAAAAAAAGATTTCATGGAAGAGCATATAGCAAGAAAAGTTGAAGCAAAATGTTTTCAAAATGACTTATATGATCTCAATTTTTTTTTTCATTTCTGTTTTTTAGAGCTATATAATATGAAAACAAGTCTGATGAAATATACCCAAATGTTAGCATTGGCATTCTCTGATTGGTGGGGTTATAGATAACTTTAATTTTATTCTTTTTGCTTGTTTGGTATTTTCAACAATAAGTGTTTATTTTATAATTTAAAAAGTGAAAGTTTTGTGAATTTTTAAAGCGAAGATTTATCTTTCCAAATGACCTTTCCTCAGGTTAGTATTAACAGGAGTTTGAACTCCTTGAGAAGACACTCATTTCTGGCAAAGGGGCAAAAGGAATCTCAGAAGGGAGTGGCAGGTCGGGAGGTGAGGCCTGCACAGAAGTCCAGGGCTGAAGGGGCCTCTTGCATCAGCTAGGGCAGTGCTTCCCCCAGGTTTGTGATGAGCACCCAGCCGCGGGGCCTCCTCCACATCAATGCAGTGGTTACCAGCAGCAATTTTAAAAACTGTGCTTGTGTAGGGGATTGCTGTTTGAAATGTACAGCCGATCCTCATTATTCCTGGATTCTGTATTTGCGAACTCACCTGCTCCCTAAAATTTATTTGTAACTCCAGGATCAATACTCACAGCACTTTCGTGTTCATTCGTAACCACACAGAGCAGCAAAACATTTGCATCGTCCAACATGCATGTTCCCAGCTGAAGTGTAGCAAGGTGCTGCTCTGCCTGCTTGCTTCAGCTCTCATGCTGTAAACAAGTGTCTTTTTCACGGTATTTTTTGTGCCGTGTTTTTTGCATTTTTGTGCTTTTCGTTGGTGATTTCACTGTTTAAAATGCCTCCAAGCGCATGCCGAAGTGCTGTCTAGCATTACGAAGCACAAGAAGGCTGGGATGTGCCTTGCAGAGGAAATGCGTGTGTTAGATCTGCTTCATTCAGGTATGAGTTATAGTGCTGTCAGCCATGATTTCAATATTAATCAGTCAACAATAGGTTTTAAATAAGGTGCCTTTCAACAGAAACACACATAAAACAAGGCTGTATATTACTTGGTTGGTGAAAATGTGACCAGAGGCTCATATGACCCTGAACCCATATTCCCCCTAGGAGCAAGGGGTCAATATTCGCTAATTCAGGGCTCACGATGACTTTGTAGAACATAACTACACAAATGAAGAGGTTCGACTGAATCTTTACGTGGTTGTAGTTTAAAAAAAAGAGGTTTGAGAAATACTACTCTATGGTATCCCCAACAAATGCTGCCGGGCCCTAGCTAAGCCCTTCTAGTGTCAGGAAACTCACCATCTTTGTGCTGTTTTGTTTGGTTTTGTTTTTCACAGCACAAACTGCTAGGCATTATTTTCTTCCTTGTATTTAATAAGCTCTGGCTCCTCATCATGTCCAGCAGTTGATTTGATTTCTACTCTCTGGAGCAGCCCTTCCCCTCCTCCCCAGGATGGCCCTTCAGACATTTGGAGGCAGACACCTCGGCACCGCCAGGGCCAGGCCTGCTTCCTCCCATTCCCACCCAGCTCCTCAACCACCCGTCGCCCAGGCTTCCAGGCCCCCGCCCTCCCGCCAGCCACCTAGTCCCTAGCAAAGTGTGACTCCCAGGACTGAGGGCAGCACGCCAGGCCATTTTGCTCATTCATTAATCATAGATTCATTCAGCGATCATTAACTGAGCACCTGCTGCATGCCTAGCACTGTGCTGGGTGCAGGGCAGGCACCTGGAAAGTGAGAAAGGCCCAGCCATCTGCCCCCGTGGAGCCCCCAGTCCACTGGGGTAAGACGAGTGGGTGTAGGTCATCTTCATCACCACTAAGCCATGTTCACCCACCAGCGTGGGCTGAGGGCTGGTAGGATATATTCACCCAGAGTCCGCAGTCAGCAGTAGCACCTTCTGCTTGAGCGGAGAGAAGCCAGCTCTGTGCACTGCCCAGGCACTGCCTGCCGTCTGCCCTTGAGCTTCTTTGGGCCTCAGCTGACTCCTGGATGAGGCGTGTCCCTCCAGCCGGCAGTGCAAGGCCACACTAACCTCTGTTCCTCACCTGCCCCTGCCTGGAAGCTGCTAGTGGCTCCTGAGGGCGGGTAACCTGTGCCACCTCATGCAGAGGCGAGAGAATAAAGCAGAACCATCCACCCGAGAGAACTGACTTGTACTAACTGTTAAGCTCTGTGCTAGGCCTTTCATGCTGGTCACCTCATTTGTCCCATCATGTCCTTTTTTTTTTTTTTTTTAAAGCTAGCATTTATTGAATACCACTCTGTGTTGGGTTTTGATGTATTATCTCTAATCATCGGAACTTTTAAAAGTAGGTGCTATCATCCTGTGTGACAGATGAGAAAATTGAGCAAGGGGTTAGTTTTTTGTTCAATGTCTATTGAGCACCTATCTGTGCCAGGTATGGGGCTGGAAGCAGAAGTGGTAGTGGGGAGCAAGACTGCCAGGCTCTGCTTTCATCAGTCTGGTCTGGAAGTAGTTATTAAACAGAAAGTTAAGCAAATCATAATTATGATAAGTACTTATGAAGGAAAAATAGCATTCTAGGGACATTTAACAGGGGCATTTATTTTAGTTGGTGGCAGGGCAGGGGGTGGTGGTAGGCAGAGGGATGCTTCAGCTGGGGCTAAAGGAGGAACGTGAGTTAACTAGGCAGAGGGATGGCAAGACTGATGTGAGTAAAAGGAATGGCATATGCTAAGGCCCTGGGGTGGGTAGAAACTTTGCTTATTCAAGGGTCTGAAAGAAGGCCAGAGGGATTAGAGCTGATGGGGGCTGAGAACTGAAATGAGGCTAGAGAGCTGGATAGGAGTCAGATCCTTCAGTATTTCTCTGGGACTAAGAATCTGTGGGAAATGATTTCCTGCCCTTTACTGAGCCTCAGCCTATAAGTCTGGAAGGGACCAGAAAACCAGCACTGTTAACTATTTCCCTAAATGATGCTGAGGCAGGTGGCTGGAGGAGGATGCTTCAAGGAATACTGGTGTAGGGTTCTATTGGCTATTTGAAGAATCTAGTCCTTTTCCTAAGAGGGGAAGCGGTTGAGAGCAAGGTCATGCAGCAGGGCCATGCAGAGCCAAAATTTGAACCCAGCTCCACCTGATTCGAAAACACAGACAGACACTGTCTCTTGCCTGAAAGGAAGATGACACACTGGACCCTCTGTCAGATGGGCGAACTGAGGGCTGGGAAGGGTCCTCCAGATACGGGAATGGTCTCTGCACAGCCAGAGTCTGTGTGGCTCAGAGGTGGGAGGGGCAAGGCGGCCATAACTCCGACTGGCCCGACTAGAGCCAAAAGACAATGCAGATTTCCTTCCCCATTACCTTGCAGAGGCCTCCCACGTCGCCTCCCAAAGTGCCCTTGCATCTGAGCCTTATTTTGGCTTCATAATACTACTGTGAGGAAGAAAAATCTACTGGGGCTGTTTCCCTCCTCTCCTCAATGAGATCACTGGGGCTCAGCTAGGTGAAGCCATCTACTTGAAGGCCTACAGTAAATCAGAACAGTGTGCTGGTGGCGCTGGGCGCCCGGGCGGAGCCAGGCTGGACTTGCCGATGGCAAGCGTGTGCACCAGACGCTGTGAGAGAGCAGCAACCCGGTTTCCTCGAGGCCCTGGAGAGAGGGGGCTGGTGAGACCATCTGTGGATTTTCAGCCCAGGGGCTCTCCGTGTGGCCGCTGCTTTGGTTCAGAGAGGCCATGGAGATCAGGAACCCGAACCGTCTCACCCCTGTGTTACCTTGGGCAATGCATCTCGGTTTCCTCATCTATGAAATGAGGTCGGACCGCCTGGGTGGGTCTCTGATCCCCTAGGGCACTGGCACAACCGACGTCCTGGGCCAGGGCCGCGTTGGTTCGGGTGCCAAGAGGAACAAGGAAATAAGGGGACGTTTCAAATACAGTTTCAGTCCCCACTGCTCTGAGAGGTGGGTGGGGAACTTGCCCTGACAGGGCAGGGGAAGTGGCAGGCCTACCTCTGCACAAGTCAAGGGAGCGAGGAGAGCCCGGGGCTGTGAGCTCACGCTCGGGCCAGGCGGAAGGTTACCGCCATGGGTAACCTGGGGGAGCCGTGGAGCCTCTGGGGGGCGCTCCTCTCCCCACCACACGCTCACGGGGAGCTCCTTCTCCCCTCGTGACTGGGACGAGCCAGAGGAGCAGTACCAGGGGAATGGCTGGTGAAAAGGATGTGCAGATGGTAAGATGCACAGGAGGTCTTGAGACCTCAGTCCCGGAGCTTTCTTACCTCTGTCCAGAACCCTGGCAAGGCCCGCACCATCATCCGGTCCCTTCTCCCCATCAGGAGGGCTGGGAGCATGTGCCTCCCCCAGCGATGGCTTCAGCTCTCCACCTTCCCTGTGCTCTGTCCTCCCCTGCAGAATCCCACCCTGGCTGGACCAGAGCCATCTCTTCTGGCTCCCCCGGGCTCTGGGGCCAGACATCCACTCCTAACTGGTTCTTCTGGGTCCAGCCCATAACTGCTCTGAAGGCCAGAATGATGCAGCAGCCCAGGTTCCTGGGACCTCCCTGCTTCCTCGCCCTTCCTCCCCTCCAATGCCCTCCAGCACTGGCACCTACAGCAGTCCTATCTGGCTCTGACTCTCGCCTCCCTGACATTATGCTTCCTTCCTTGTCATACTCCCCCTTCTTCTCACTTCTCCCTCCTGCACCTCAGGGTAGGCCTGGCGGCTTTCCCATGCCTAAGATGACTGACCCACATGACCTCTTTGGCTCTCAGCAAAGTCAACATTTATAAAAGATCCACATTTCATAAGGCCACTTGATTCTAGGGCTGTCCCCATGGGAGGGGACAGGGTGCCTGCTGGGAACTTTGGCTAGGCCTGTCCTCTCAGCCTGTAAGCCAGGAGTGAGGTCTTGCCAGTGTCCCATAGATAACCAGCCTCTTGTGAAATGATTCCTGCTAGCCAAACCCACAAGACAACTGGTATATAAATCAGTCTATTAACTTAAAATACGAAACAGAACTCCCAAACTGGCTGCATGCTTCCATTTGCCTGAGTTATCCCCCACCCCACCCCACCCCCATGTGGTTTATTCCTTTTCAGTGGGGGCTGTCCCTTTGTAAGGAGCAGGACACCTGTGCTGATGACTAGGGCAGCCCCTTCCCAACTTCTAAGGAGTCAAATTGATGAGCCTGGAAGTGTAAGACCACATTCCCTCAGGCAGAACACTCTTCCATGAGATGCTTTCCAAGAAAAAGGACTCTGGAAATTTTGGAAAATGCTCCTTATGTTACCCGTTCCTGGAAATTCAAAATATGCATTGGCCTCATCAAGGCTGAAATGAACACAGTTTTACAAGAAGTTTTCTGAATTTATTTGACCACGGAATTGTTTCCCCTCACACTCCCTAATACCATCCAATAGATAACACTAGGCAATTGCCAAGAATGGTTTCCCTGGCTTCCCAGCCAAGGATGCCTCTCTGGTGAGTGGAGAGCTGGCGTCCCTGTGTCCAGGCCTCTCTCCTCCCATCAGTCTGCTCTGCCCAGCCCAGCTTCCTGGGTGCCCCTTTCTTGTTCTCCTTATTGACAAGCCTCTGCTGGCAAAGTCTTTCTTTCTTTAGCCGTGGTATTTGCATTGTCTTGACACAAACAGGCCTTCCACACCCTGATGTCAGCTTGGGAGTCTTTTTCTGTTTAAGGAGATTTCTGTACTAGCAACAGGAGGTGGGGGGCAGAAATGCTATTTGAAAGAACAAGTTAACGAGAACTAAAGAAAAACCCATAAACTGAGGGTGCCCTATGCTAATAAAGAGGCAGATGTACTTGAGGGATTTAGAACTATAGGTGTAGTTTTGGAGTGAGGTCTGGGGAGAGCAGAATTGCTCTGAATTTTACAGTGAACAGACTCTGGAGTGTGAAGGGTAGTCTAGGAGGGAGGGGCAAGCAGCAGCCTTGGAAAAGGAGAGGAAACCTAATTTAACAAATTAAAATACAGAACGTCCAGCTGAATTTGAATTTCAGACAAACAATGAATTTTTTTGTTGTTGTTATATATCCCATGCAATATTTGGGATGTACTTATACCAAAAATTATTTTTTAATAAAATTCAAATTTAATGTCCTGTATTTTTATCTTGCAACCCATGTGGTGTCAAGGGAAACCAGTGAGGCCAGAGGAGACCAAGGTACTGGGGCAGTGAGAGCCCTGGGGCAGGCAGGTGAGTGGAGGACTGCTGCCCTGTGGCAGCCAGCTGTATGCTATGCGGTGTGGCCACCGATGACCTGGAGACCTCAGTCAGTATTCCACTACAGGCGAGTACCTCATGGGGTGTGGGGGACAGGGGTCAAGGAGCAAAAGGGCTGTATCTCACATTTGGGTTGACACAGGGGCAGAGGAAAAAGCAGAGCTGCTTTGTGAGCATGGAGCCCAGGAAGCCATGAGGCAGGAAACTGAAGCTGGGGGTCCCAGGTGAGCACCACCCTCCCCTGGGGTTCTCAGTGTCTGGCGGAAAGCCTTGGACTTGCCAAAGGATGTGGAGTGGGGCAAGATCCAATCTTATCGCTAGACCTCAAGGAAAGGATGATTCCAATTGATGTTTGGGACATATATACCTGCCTATATAACATGCTACATATACAACTATTTGTATGATCTTATCCATTACATGTTAGTATTACTAGTCTAACTCTCCGAATCCTAGTGGTACCTTATTGTTATCCTTGTTATCACCGTGAAATGGACCTCAGAGACCAGTTATTTTAATGCCCTCATTGTAAAGAAGAAATGGAGGCCCAGAAGGGTAAAATGACTTGTCCAAAGTCATATGGCAGGGCCAGAACTAGAACCTCCTGCAGTAACCTCAACTCTTTGCTAGTCTAGATTCTCTCTCCACATTTGAAAGAGTTAACATCTCTGTGTCTCAGTTTCCTCATCTATAAAATGTGGACAATAATAGTATCTCATGGGATTGTTGTGAGGATTAACTAAAATGGCATGATTAGAAATGTCTGCTGCAGCTGGATGTTCAATAAAGGTTGGCAATTTTTATCGTATCTGTTTACACCTGTGCTATTTCAGTCCTCTGAGAAACATATGGCAAAACAGGATTAGACATGCAAAAGATTTATTAGAGGAAATGCCTCTAAGGAACAAAGGGTGGTGGTGTATTAACTATCTGATGCAGTGTAACAAGTTACTCCAAAACTCGGTGGCTTAAAACAACAAACATCTGTTATTTTACAGTTTCTGAGGGTCAGGAATCCAGGAGCAGCTTGGCGAGGAGGTTCTGGATCAGGTTCTCTCACGAAGTTGCAGTTAAGCTGGGAGAGGGGATACAGTCAGTTAAAGCTCCCAGGCTCACTCACCTGCATGTTGAGGCGTCGGTCCCTCTCAACATAGGGCTCTAAAGAAGGCTGCCCAATGACACGGCAGCTGGCTTCCCCCAGAGCTAGTGATTCAAAAGAGAGAGAGTGCAACCAAGATAGAAGCCCCAGTGTCCTTTATAACCTAATTTGTGCCATATTCTATTGGTCTCATAGACCAACCCTGTTACAATGTGGGACTATGAAAGAGCACGAATACTAGTTGCTGGAGATCTTGGGAGGGGGGAGGACATCTTGGAAGCTTGCTACCACAAAGAGGGAGCCAGAGAAGGTGGAAAGAACCTTCAGACCACAATGTTGGTCTAATTTTTTTGAAGGAAAGGGGGAAGGACGAAGAATTGGGTAGGAGTATAACCAGATTTTGTCTAGGTCCTTGGCTAAACTGCAGGAAATAAATTTCAAGAGCACGCCACGTTGATTAGGCCAGTAATTTATTAAGGTAGGGAGGGAAGAGAAATGGGACAAAATAACAGATCACGGGTCCCCGGTAGAGAGTAAGGGGCTGAAGAGTAATAAAGAGGGCCGATTTATAGACTACAATTTCCCATTATAGATTATAGATGCCCAGGTTTTACTTGTGTGTTGATCTGTGCGGGGGCAAAGAAGGCCAGAACAGGGGTCCAAAGGCAAGAGAGAGAGATTCGGCCTTTGTGCTGGCTTTTTAAACCATTAATTATTCTGTGCCTTTGCTAATGGCACGGGAGGAGTCCCAGCTGTTTGCTGTTTTGGTTGATTACCCCACCCATCAATCCCCCAGGAGGGCCCAATGATAAGGCCCCTGGAGAATGTCCAGGGCTTCTCCTGGCTTCCGGAGGAAACCTCAATCTGAATGGCAGAATCTCATGAGGGTCTTCCAGCAGCCATCTTGGGGGTACTGATATCCACATGGACTTCTTGCCAGGTTCCAGGCCCATCTATTGATTCCCTATTTTACTAGCCTGCTTCGGAGGACTGGGGTATCAGTCAATTATGCTCCTGCAGCAAGAGATCTGAGTGGCAGATTTTCACGGCTGTCACATAAATTTAACCAAAGATGCTGTTCTTCAAAAGATAATATATGTGGCAGAGGGGATTGTGAGTCTAGAGAGAAATGAGTCCAAGGGCCAAGGCAAGTAATTTTCTATTCAGTCAACAAATATTTTCTAAGCTTCAACTCTGCCTAGGCCCAGGAAGACAGTGTCTCTGCCCTCATGGCATTCCCAGCCTGAGCCAGCCTGGCAGGAAGGCTGAGTCTTTAAAGACTTTAGAAATTATCCAGGCAAAGAAAGGGCAGGGCTATCAAACAGAGGGAGAAGCACAGTTAAACACCCTGGAGTCACCACTGTGGGCCTCCCAGTGGCTCCAGGCCAGCCCTCGGTGAATTACTAATCACTAGCAGTCAGTTAGTTGGATGCTAAGTTTCTAGGAAAATTCTAGGCCTAACCTTGGCTCTCTGCCTCTTTGGATTCCCAGTGGGAGAGAGATAGGGAGAAAGACACTGGCTAATTAATCAAGTCCTTGGATGTGAGCCAGCACTGAAGGATGGTAGGGCAGGAACAAGTGGAGGAGGAAGCTAGTGGTGGATGGAAGGACGCCTGGCCCAGGGAAGACTTCTTTCCCTTCCAGGAGCTGCTTCCTGGTGCCTCTTCACTCTTTCTTGGGAGGATAGGGGGCCCAGAGCCCATATGCTGAAGGCAGGATTGCAGGACTGGGGTGGAGGGGCAGGAGGGGAAGAGGCACCACTGGGACTTATTCACCACCCAGACAGTGTCCAAAATACTTGCAACTGAAAAGTGTCTTCTCGCTCTCTCTCTCTCTCTTTTTTTTTTTTTTGCCTCTCTCTCTCCTACTCTGTCCTACTCTGATGCTCCAGAAAGTCAGATCTCCTGCCACAGGGAGCATAATTGACTGACAACCCAGTTGCTATCAAAAGACATTAGAATCTGTGATATATAAAGAGATGTTACAACTCAACAATAAAAAGGCAAATAGCCTGATTAATAAATGGGCAAAAGACTTGAATAGACATTTGTCCAAAGAAGAAATACAAATGGCAAACAAACACATGAAAAAATGTTCAACATCACTAATGATTAGGAAAATGCAAATCAAAACTACAATGAGCTATCATTTCACACCTATCAGAATGGCTACTATTAAAAAGACAGAGAACTATAAGTGTTGGAGAGGATATGGACAGATAGGAACACTTCTTCACTGTTGGTGGGAATATAGACTGGTACAGCCACTGTGGAGGACTGTTGGCAGTTCCCAAAGAAGTTGAATATAAATTTGCCACATGACCCTGCAATATCACTACCAGGTATATACCCAGAAGAACTGAAAGCAGTGATACGAACAGACATCTGCACACTGATGTGCACAGAGGTTTCATTCACGATTGCCAAAAGTTGGAAACAACCCAGGTGTCCATCAACAGATGAATGGATAAACAAACTGTGGTGTAGTCACATGATGGAATATTATGCAGCTGTAAGAAGAAATGAAGCCATGAAACATATGACAACATGGATGAACCTGGAGGACATTATGTTGAATGAAGCAAGCCAGACACAAAAGGACAAATACTGTATGGTTGTGCCTCTATGTACTAAATATATTGTGTAACATATCGTATGATTCCATTTATATAAAATATAAATATAAATCAATTTATAAAGATGAAATTAGATTAGTGGTTATGTAGGAAGGCATGCTAAGGGATGTGGAGTTTTTATTTGGGAAGTAATGAAATAGTTCTAAACTTTTTTGTGATGACGAATACATAACATTGTGATTATAATAAAAGCCATTGATTATACATTTGGATAGATTGTATGGTATGTGAATGTATCTCAATAAAACTGCTTAATAAATAATTGTGCAAGAATAGCCAGAAATAGCAACTATGTACAGCAGAAAAAACAGAGAGAGATTGAGAGGTGACAAATTTTCTTGTCTGTTTTTTCATTTATTATTATTGAAATAATGAAAATGCCTTAATAATGACTAAAGTGATGAATGCACAACTATGTGATTATACCAGATACTATTGTATCAATAAAATAAAATTGAGTTGTTAAATAAAAAAAAATTAAAAGCAACAAAAGCCACACACACACACACACAAAGACATTAGAATATTCTAGCTGACCAACATGGCAGTGTAAAGTGCTCCAGGGTGCCATTCCCATGCCGAATCTTTGAACAACTAGGCAAAAAGTGGCGGAGCCATCTTCCTTAAAACTCTACTAGGCGAGTGCCAAATCAAGAAAAAGCAGCTTTAGAAAGGGTAGAAGAGCTTGTGGTGCCCTTGCTGGCCCTTCCCCGTTCCCTCTGGCACAGTGTGGAGCCTGCCTGTGCTCCCATTGTGGGTCCCTGGCCCTGTTCCAGAAGGGGTAGAGTAACCCCTATGTGCATAATGCAGTGCCTGAATGTCTGTGCCAATCTATTAGGTGGCAGCCTGGGACCCTGAACCAGGAAATTTGTCTCAGGCTTGCCTTCCCAGAACTTGCCCTGCAGGGCAAGTGAGAAGCAGCTTTCAGTCAGCTAAAGCAGCCTAAGAAACAAGTCAAAGTGACCTGGGGCAAAAGACTACCTGCTTTAAGTCATACAATAGAACACCTGAGAGGGGAGAGAGAATTTACTTCATGGGGAGAACAGGAGGCATTGGAATTCCTTTAAACAGGGAAGTCCTAAAACCTCAACCCAGTTTAGCCCAGGACAAGATGCAAGCTCAGATAAGAGGGTCTCACACTTTGCATTTACCTCCGGCTGATTTTGCTAATAGGAGGGCTAAACTCTGAAGGAGAGCACCAGCCAACACAGAGCCAATTAGCAAAAACTGTGAAAGATACTTTTGTGTTGGTTTTTGTTAGTTCCTGGCAATCAAGGAAATCTCTGACATATCACTATTTGGATACAAACTTAAGGAACAGATAGCTCAGGGAATAAATCCCAGAGTTAACACTTTGAAATTTTAAAATGTACAGTGTCAACAAAAGATTACAAGACAAACAGGAAAGGACAGCCCATTCAAAGGAGTAAGATAAAAACCCAGAAACCATCAATGAAGAATATCAGACTTTTGACATAATCAACAGAGTTTTTTAGGAGGTACTGGGGATTGAACCCCAGACCTCATACATATGAAGCAGGCACTCAACCCCTGAGCTACCCTATACCTGCTCCACTGGATGAAGACTTTTTAGAAAAATGACTTTCAATATTTTCAAGGAGATAAAGGAAGACACTAAGAACTGAAGAATATCAGGAAAACAATGAATGAACAATACAAGAATCAAAAAATGATAGCTGGAAAATGTGCTAATTAAAAATTTCTTAAGTAGCTCTGAAAAATTCAAATGCCTTCCACAGATCTAGCTGAACTGGTTTTCTATTAACCTAATCTTAGTAGTTTACTCTTTGTTCTTCGTTCCTAGAAGGACAATAACCAGAACTTCCCAATTCCACTCCCAGGAAAGTCAGGAGTAAGATAACATCTCGGCAAATAGAATGGCGCCAAGAGCACCTTACAGCTCAGGAAATCTGTAACTTCCCTGGGATAAAAGGCTGTGAACTGGGACATCAAACAGGAGTTTTGCTTACAAGAGATAATACAGGATTAAGAAATTTGTCCGCTTCCCCCTCAGGAGACCCTGTAAAAAAATTCCAGGGTCATCATCCACAAGGCCAGAATGCTGTCACCACTTGATCCTCAACCCTACGCCCCTGTAAAAACTCTAGCCTCCCTTCTCACTTTGAACTGGTTTGGTGGAAGATTCCCCCAGTTCCTTGCCTGTGCACTTGCGATAAATCACCTTCTCACTGAGAGAAAACGCCAGTTTCGGCGGGCCTTTCTATGGGAAATAGCCGTGCTTACGGTAACAAAAAGATAGAAATTTTAAAAAGTTGCACACCAAAAGGCTAGTGTTGAAGACCCAATAACTGAAATGAAAAATCCCCTAGAGGGTTTCAATAGCAGATAGGAGCTGGCAGAAGAGTTACACGAACTCAAAGGTAAAACAACTGAAATGATTGAGGCTGAGTTGCAGAAAGAAAACAAAACCAAAAAAGGAAACCGGCAGCTCCGAGCCTGCAGCGGCGGGCGACATGCGTGTCTGAAACGGTGCCGCGCGCAGCCGGGACTCCAGCGGCCGCTGCACGGCGGGCGGCCCGGCGCGGCCTCCGCAGGCTAGGGCGCGCGGTGGCGAGGGCGAGCAGCGGGCGCTGGGCAGCCGCGGGCCACGCCGGCTCCGTAAACAGTCGTTCAGGACTCGTTCCCGCTGCTGAGTCCGCCGGCCCCGCCGACCTCCGGCGCCCTGCGGTGGAGGCTCCGCTCGACCTGGCCCTCCGCTGACCCCTCCCACGCAGCCTCGGCCTCGGTGCGGCCCCGCGAGGAGCAGGGACAAGTGGTCACTAACTGCCTAGAGAAGAGCCAGCGCTGGAAGAAGGTAGATGGTGACTATAATGCCCTTCAAGAAGGACCCAGTACATTGCCTTCATGCCAGGAAAACCTTGTCCATGTTAATGAAGTCACTGTTTTACTTGGGGACAACTGGTTTGCAAAGTGCTCGGCAAAGCAGGCTGTAGGCTTAGTTGAGCACAGGAAAGAACATGTAAGAAAAACAATAGATGATTTTTTTTTAATGATGAAAATTTTTGAATCCAGAGTTGAATTCACAGATTTGCAGAAAATGATTGACGCTCCAGTTGATATTGAGGTGGGAAAAGAGGGAACCTGGGGCATGTGGCGAATCAGGTATTTAGAAACCTGCGGCAGGTGGAGAGTCACTTATCTAGAAATCTGAGGCAGGTGGAGAGTCAGAGCCCCCTACAGTGCAGAAAAACCAGCAGCCGACAACAAATTATGAGACTGAGACACCTGTGTGCAAGAGCTAGAAGCCTAAGGTTAAGCAAACAATGACTCAACTTATCCAGTAACCACCCTTTCCTGGAGGACTTATAAGATGTCAACTAACAACCCCTCCAGGTAGCTCTCTGCTGGAGGCTACCCATGTGCTTCTCAGCCCCCTCCCCCCACTTGCTCCACTTTCTTTAACACTGTTCAGTACTTTAACACTGTTCAGTAAACCATATTGTTGCCTAATTTGGTCCTTGAATTCTTTCCTGCAACCAAACAAGAAACCTCTCCGTCAATAATATTGTTGACATAAGAGAAGAAATTAAAAGTGACTTTGGGGAGCGGTTGACTGCCTGCTTCCCACATGGGAGTGAAGCAGGCTTCATACAGGGAATCAATAGACAGATCTGGAACCTGGCAAGTCCATGTGGACACTGATACCCCCAAAATGGCTGCTGGAAGACCCTCATGAGATTTCCACCACCCAGAATGAGATTCCCAGAGATTCCCAGGAGAAGCCCTGGATAGTCTCCAGAGACATTATAATTGGGCCCACCTGGAGGATTGATGGGTGGGCTAATCAATCAAAACAGCAAACACCTGGGACTCATCCCATGCCATTAGCAAAGGGGTGGAATAATTAATGGTTTAAAAGCAGGCACAAAGGTCAGATTCCGGCTTCTGCTCTCCCCTGCTCCTGGCTCCCTCTGTCTTGGCCCTCTTGGCTTTTGCACCCTGCTCTCACCATGTTCCCCCTGCATGGATCAAGATGCAAGTAAAACCTGGGCATTTATAATCTATAATGGGAAACTGTAGTCTATAAATCAGCCCTCTTTGTCACTCTTCAGCCCCTTACTCTCTACCGGGGACCCGTGATCTGTTATTTTCTCCCATTTCTTTTCCCTCCCTACCTTAATAAATTACTGGCCTAACTAACCCGACATGCTCTGAAATTCATTTCTGCAGCCTAAGTCAAGAACCTAGACCAAATCTGGTAACAGGAGGTCCCAGGTTTGGTCCCCGTACCTCCTAAAATAGCAAAAAAAAAGAAACAAAAAAACGAAAAACAAGCAAACAAACAGAAAAAAAACAACTCAGGGGCCTGATGTGGCTTAGTGATTGAGCACCGGCTTCCCACGAGGTCCGTGGTTCGATCCCTGGCCCTAGTATCGCAAAAAAAAAAAAAAAAAAAAAAAAAAAAAAAAAAAAAAAAAAAGTGACATTGAATTGAAAGTAAAACACCAAATTGCTCATAAACGTCACTCCAAACCTGAAACTTCAGATATTTTTGAAGAGATCTTGCTTCAAATTATGTAAACTCCAACCATTTGCTTGCTGATGAGGAACTATGAGCTTGACTTGAACTAGAGCAACAAGAAAAATGCTGAGTGAACTTGAGAGTAAGCCTGGTGCTGGGATTGCAAATAGAGAAGAAACAACTTCTTCTGAAGACGAAAAAGAAGGTCAAAATACAAATGGGAATGGGACTCATCAAGTAACAGACTCTCTTACTCCCAAGCAGTTGTCAGAAGGATTTTGCAAATTTAGAACTGTTCAGTGGTCAAGCGAATAGTCAATTGAATTGTTCCATGAGTGGTTCAAATCCATATCATAGTAATGAAGAGGAGGAGGAGGAGGAGGAGGAGGATGGTGATAATGAAAATGACCATGATGCTTTAGGGATTGGAGATAATTCTGTACCAACAATATATTTTTCTCATACTATCAAACCTAAGAGGGTCTGAATACTGAAAAAAATACCACTTTAAATTTTAGTGAAAAGAAAGAAGAAGCCAAACATAAACAAAAGAACAGCTCTGGCAATGGTCTTTCTGCCCGGGAGCTGCCTACCATTAAGACTCCTGCTGACATTTACAGAGTCTTTGTTGGTGTTGTGAATGGAGAATATGTCCCTCGTAAATCAGTTCTGAAGTCTGGAAGCAGAGAGAAGAGTGTTTGTAGTGATACCAGTGAAAGTAGTGCTGCTGAATTTGATGATAGGGAGTTCTGAGGAGTATTAGCTGTGAAGAAGCTATTTGCAGCGACACTAGTGAGAGCATTTTGGAAGAACAAGAAAATCATCAAAAGAAACTTTTGCCTTTACCAGAAACACCTGAGGCTTTTTTTGGAACTGAAATAGAAAAAGAATTTTTATCACCCTCCTTAATGTTAGTGGATGGCTCTGGTTTCTGGGCTTCTAGGTTCATGGTTTATGTCACATAAAAGAATTTAAGGGGAAGCAGATGTGGCTCAAGTGATTGAGCTTCCACCTACCACATGGGAGGTCCCTGGTTTGGAACCTCCTAAAGAGAACAGTAAGCTGGCGAAACGGGTAGGTGCGGCAAGAGGGTTTTAAGCCAGATTGCAACAGAAAAACTAGGCTTTGCCCAGGAAATGGGAGTTTATATCCTGAAACCTAGTTTTCCATGTTAGAATATTATAGAGCAAAATATGTTACATGTAGTTTGAAATAAGGGATCCTGAGTTAATTTGACAACAAGTTCTTTTATCCTTAAAGTGGTATTAAAATTAAATGTTTGAATACTTTAATATTCAGCTTATTTTGTTAATCCTCTGAATACTATCAACACCCTTGTCCAAGTTTGCCTTATGATGCAGTAGCAATTCAGGCAGTTTTGTACCAGCTGTGATGTTGCACATACCATATGATCATTTTAAAGAAACTTTTAAAGTTTCAAATACGTTCAACAATTGTATTTCATTACTTGCTTTAGTACTTTAAAGCCACTAAAAAAAACACACCTACTTATAGTGTAGGTTTTGCAGTTAGGTAGCTGTTTTAAAACCTCTCCCCTTTGAATGTCATACTATATCTCTAAGGTAGAAAGCTTACTTGTACCCTGTGAACGTTTCTTTGATTATAGAAGAATGATGTTTTGTAAAACTTTTTTTCAAATAAAAATTTTATGAAATTTGGTCCCTTAAAAAAAAAAAAGTGAACAAAGTCTAAGAGACCTATGAGATACCACCAAGAGTACCAGTATATGTATTATGGGAGTCTCAGAAGGAGAAGAGATAAAAGGGCAGAAGTACTATTCAAAGAAATAATGACTGAAAACTTCCCACATTTAATGAAAGACGTGATTATGCACTGTGATGGTTTGGAGGTATGTATCCCAGAAAAACATGTTCTTGGACTTAATTCACTCCTGTGGGTGTGACCCTGTTGTAAGTAGGACATTTTGATGAGGCTCCTTCACTTAAGGTGTGGCACAGGATGGGCCTTAATCCTCTAGCTGGGGTCCGTTATAAGAGAATGAAATTCAGACAGAGAGAGAAAGAAAGCCACAGGAAGCAAGAAGCAGAACATCAGCGGAACTCAGGAGAGAAGGGAGAGGCCAGCAGATGCCTCCATGTGCCCTGCTGTGTGACAAGCTAAGGACCAACGATCACCAGCAGCCAGCCACAGAATGCCACAGTCTTCAGGAAGAAAGCATCACCTTGATGATGCCTTGATTTGGACATTTTCCCAGCCTCAAGACATGAGCAGATAAATCCCCATTGTTTAACCCAACCGATTTCATGGTATTTGCTTGAGCAGCCTAGGAAATTAAAGCATGCGCATTCAAGAATCCCAATGAACCCCAAGCAGAATAAACTCAACAGGAACCATGCCCAGACAAACTGCTGAATGCCAAGGACAATGAGAGAGTTCTGAAAGCTGTAAGAGAAAAGCAATGTGTTATGTATAAGGGAGTCCCAATAAGATTAAATGCCAATTTCTAATCAGAGACCATGGAGGCAAGATGGCAGTGGGACAAAATATTTAAAGTGCTGAAAGAACACTATTGCCAACCAAAAATTTCACATCCAGCAATGTTGACTTTCAAAAATAAGAGACAGCTGAAGACATTGCCAGATTAATAAAAGCTGAGGGAGTTTGTCTCCATCACACCTGCCCTACAAGCAATGCTAAAGGGAGTCCTTATAACTGAGAGGGAAAAGGACACTAGACAGTGGATCAAAGCAACAAAAATAAGAACCTCCAGTAAAGGTAACCATTCGGGTAATTATAACTGCCAGGACTATTGTATTGTATTTATTGGTATTTAATTACACTTTTTATTTCTAACAGGTTCTAAAATATAAATGCATAAAAAGTAATGATAAATCTATGATTTTGGACATACAATGCATAAAGATATAATTTGTAACAAGTACAACAAAAAGTGGGGGTGGAAGGGGATAGGAATAGGGTAATTGTATCCTATTAAAGTTAAGCTGGTACCAAGTGAAACATTATTGTTATAGATCTAAGATGTTAAATTTTAGCCCCATGGTAACCACAAAGAAAAAAAATATATATAGAACTGGCAAAACCAAAAGTTGGCTGATGCTGAATGTATGTAGGATGTTTAATAAGGGGGATTGTAAATGTGAGAGTTGATGGTAACACATTATAGTTAGTATAATCAACACTGCTGATTTGTAAATGTGATTGTGGCTTAATGGGTAGTCTAGGGAGGTTAATGTCAATTGAAAGAAAGCTAGAAGATAATCTAGGGATTGTATAACATAGTGATTTCAGTGGTGCATGATGATTGTGGTTAATAGGACAAATAAAAGAATGTTCCTCTATAACAAGGTGTTAAGAATATGGAGATACATGGGGAAAATACAACTAATGTAACATAAAGACTAGTTAATAGTAATATTGTAATATTTTTACAGCCATGGCAAAGAAGGTAATATATCAATACTAAGGGTCAATAATGGGGGGCGGGGGTATAGGAGGTATGAGATTTTTCCTTTTGCAGTAATGAAAATGTTCTGAAATGAACTGAGCTGATGACAGCACACCTCTCTGATGAAACTGAGAGCCACTGAGTGTACATTTTGGATGGATTGTAAAAGGCAGGGGACCATATAACACAGTGAACCATGTGGTGAATGATGGACTGTGGTTAACAGTACAAATATGAGAACATTCTTTCATTAAATATAACAAATACACGATACTAATACATGGAGTAGCAGTTTGATATAGTTATGAATTCTAAAAATAGATACTGGATTATGTTTGTAAACTGGCCTGTCTGAAGTTTCACACTTAATTAAATTATGATTAGGGCTTTGATTGGGCCACGTCCCTACCAAAGGGTGGGGACTCACAGATAAAAGACATGGCAAAAGAAGAGAGTTGGAGTTTTGAGCTGGACCCCAGGAAGTGAACACACAGGAGAAAAACACAGGAATAGAGACAGCTCCCTAGACACAGCAAAAGCCCTGGGGAGAGAGACAGAGCTGTTCGCCTGATAGTCTACAGCTGGCCTTGTGGAGAGAGGCAAAGCCTAGAGAGCCTCATAGTCTGCAGCTGACCTTGTGGAGAAAACAGAGTAGCTGAGCCCAGAGAGAAATGAACCCCGGGAAGAGAGGAACCCAGGAAGCCTGAACCCTTGCAGATGTTGGCAGCCATCTTGCTCCAACACGTGGCAAAAGACTTTGGTGGAGGAAGTAACTTACGCTTTATGGCCTGGTAACTGTAAGCTTCCATCCCAAATAAATATCCTTTATAAAAACCAATTTCTGGTATTTTGTATCAGCACCCCTTTGGCACTAATACACATGGCTTTAATAATAGGATAGGTTGTGGGAAAAATACACCAAATATAAACTATGGACTATAGACAGCAGTAATATTGTGACAGTATTCTTTCATCATTTGTAACAAATGTGTCACAACAATATAAGGTGTTAGTGGTGGGTGGGGCAGTATATGGGATTCCTGTATGGTATACTATTGTTTTGTTAACTCACAACTTCTCAAATAAAAAAACAAAACAACAAAAAAAATTAACAAAAACAAAAAATACTGCAAGTTATAGTCTCAGGAACAATCTAGATCTGTACTGGAAATGTGGCTATTGTGACAGCAGGACTGAATTTTTATTTTATTTCATTTTAAATTAAAAAAATTGATACTCAATTTACTTATTGGAAAACTTTTAAGTAGTTTGAAGCAACGTGGGTATGTGAATCTATTTTTTCAATTGTAAATTGTACACAATCTAATTACAGATCAATTATTTCCTATTAAAATTAAACAGCCAAATTGATATAGGCTATAAGTATAAAATGCACACAAGATAAAAATAAAATAAAGAGAACTGACAAAAGCAAAAGTTGGTTCTTTGAAAAGATCAATAAAATAGACCAACCTTTAGCTAGACTGACAAAGAAAAAGAAAATATGCAATAACTAAAATCATTAATGAAAAGGGGGACATTACTACCAACCCAACAAAAATTAAAATGATTATAAGAAGATACTATGAACAATTGTATGCCAAAATTTCGATAACCTAGACTAAACAGATAAATTCCTAGAAATACACGAACTACCTACACTGACTCAAGAAGAAATAGAATATCTCAACAGAACAATAACAAGTAAAGAGATTGAATCAGTCATCAAAAACCACCCAGGACCAGATGGCTTCACTGAAATTCTACCAAACATTTAAAGAATAATTAACATCAATTCTTCTCAAACTCTTCCAAAAAAATAGAAGAGGAGGGAATACTTCCTAGCTTATTCTGTAAGGTCAACATTACCCTACTACCAAAGCCAGATTAAGATACCACAAGAAATACTCAAGATCTGAAGCAAGACAAGGATGCCCACTGTCACCACTCAAAATGAATCATACCTAAATATAATAACAAGGACTGTAAAACCCCTAGGGAAAAACTTAGGGAATCATCTTCAAGACCTTGTTAGGCAAAGGTTTCTTAGACTTTACACCCAAAGCACAAGCAACAAAAGGAAAAATAAATAAATGGAACTTCTGTGAA